>JAGPOY010004748.1:8090-19728 GCA_018983105.1 Silene uniflora | reverse complement strand
TCTTTGGGCATTGATCTCACAATAGATCAAGAAGAGGAGCAAAGGAGCTTAATAGGAATCTCTTACGAAGACTAATTTTGGAAGGAGTCCAAATTAGTATAAACCGTGTTTCGTCGAATGTGAGAAACCCGTTTCTTATTCTTATGTTATTTTATTGCATGCATAAGATCCTATATTTATGACTATAAATTTAAACTCAAATATGTGATATTTGTATGAACCGAAATATGATTTCTAACATTAGCTTCCTATTTGCTATTCTATCGGATTTGAGCTTGCTTGTAGGTAAAGGAGCTAAATCATGCATAAACGGAGTATTTCAGAGCTAAAATGACGATATCGAAGGACCAAGCATGTAGAGGAGATGTAACAAAAGGCCTAAGTCAAGAAATGGAGCTAAGTAGAGAAGCCCCCACGGGCTAGGAGTCAACCCCCATGGGTTTTGGAGCAGGACGCCACTAATGGGAGGACTTGCACGGTCAATCTGAGCGACTCGGGAGCAAGTTGATTGATCAAATTTGAAGCAAGGATGATAAAAAATCTCTAATTTCCCAGCAAGATGATTGATGATAGAGAAGGAGATCCCCAAATTTTATTCCTCCTGTAACTTTTACGGACGGTGGAGGAGAGTAATCTATTACTGCTGCTAGGGAGGAATAATCATTGGGCCTGAATACGTTCTTTTGTACCAAACCTCTTTAGAAGACCCATAACAATTACCCTCTACTTTTTCAGGCCGACTACCTGTAACACTCTCATATACCAGAGTGCCTTTACCAAGGACTACCCTAGCATATGGGAGCGTTACCATCTCGACATAACCGAGTTAGTGAACATCAAAAGAACAATACGAGTACATTTATTAATAAATATAGTTAATGTCATACAATATCTCAAAACCAACAACTGAATGTAAACTGTCTCAATCAATACTACTAAAAATACTAATGTCGGCTAGACTAATACTAAGCTTGTGGTGACTCTTCCCATCCCAGAAGCACATCATCATCCATAAGCTCATTACCTGTCAAACCAACTGCTCACCATCTCCGAATGGATCACAGCAGGTCAAAGACAAACAACCGGGATCAGTCAACTGAAGATAAAAGTAAGACAATCAATATATATGAACACAAGCGGAAGCAATGCAATAACACAAACAAGTGTGATTTCCGGTCTCCCTCTCCTCTACCAGAACTGACTACACATCGCAACATGTAGCCCTGCCAGATTATCCATCGCAACAGGTAATCCTCGCCGCCAGTGGGAAGACCGCAGCCCGCTCACCTAATAACCCACGCCATTAATGTGCACATCCCTCCTGGCTGAGAAGACCAGCGAGGCGACGATGGGCGTGATCACCTCTCACAGTGACCACTCAGCCACTCATAATCACAATCTCAATCAATATTATCAACATCCAATCACATATGAACACAACAGACAGTCTTACGCAAACAACAATCAACTGAGTAAGGTTAACCTACCTTATTCGCAAACCCTAATAGCAATCACATCAAACACAATAACAGTCAATCGCAGAATCCTCCCTCTACGAATCCGTCACCTAATATCAATTGTATACAATTAAGATAGATCCTAATATCGCCGTAATCGTAGATTAGGGTTCATAAGTACTATATGATAATTACTTAATCAATTAGATGCTTACCTTACGATCTTAGATCTAGATTCGGTCTTCAATGCAAGGTATGAAAGAGAGAGATGCGGTGTAAGTCGATTATATAAGAGAGTTATTTATAAATTACTCATTTTTTAATAAATTTACCAATTTACGGGTCGGGTTGGGCTAGGTCTGAGTGACCCTAAATGTACGGGTTAATATCGAGTCTGGTCATTCTCGGATTCATGTTACTTTCAGGCAGGTTATTTTTAGCGGGTTTCGGTAAGTTTATCGAATCGGGGCATCTTTTGATAGCTCTACCACAAGGTACAAATGGTGGAGTTTGGAGAGCCGAACAAATATCATTCTCGAGTCATGGACGTGTGGACCCGATCTGACCGACTGTTTGCAAATCTCAAGTCCATAAGTGGTACGTTGGCGAAGCATCGAGTCATGATTTCAAGGTGACGTACACTATAAGGCATTGAATTCATGGCTCGTGGTTAAGCCTAATCCAGAGCGGAATTAATGCAATTCGTCATAAGTCTTTCTGGACGCTATAGACCGTTTGTGTACTAGAATTGTTGATTAGGTGGGCCCTTATCAGGTTGTGTGTCACAAGTCTGGTGGCTCCTTTCCAAGTTGTATGCCAAAGACCATTGTGTTCTAGGACTTCTGAAGTGGCGAATCTAATCTAGGGTATATTGAATGTAGAGGAAGTGTAGCACAATCCTAAGTGGGTACACATGGACATGCAAAACCTGGAGCATATGAGAGCACTCACTTGACCAAACGGTAACATATGCTGCAGAAGTATCTCAGTTACCCGGTGTGTCCATTAAGGGATGCTATCAGAACCTAACCCATTATGAACTCGAAATGACCGACTAAACCTACTTTTTTCAAAACTCTAAAATAACCGGACTCATACCCAAACCCGATTAACTAAATTAGTCGGCACTGAGCCAGATCTATCCGTGTGAAGCTATAGCCCAACACCAACAGCCTCCTTCAACATTCTAAATGCGCCGAATTATTCATAGTTCAATTCAAGTTTTAAGATCGCTTACTGATACTGATGTATGAATTCCTAACCCTAATTTCTGTTATTACGTCAAGGTAAACGATTTTCTTCCTGAAATGTCACAGTTTCGAGTAATTTCGTAGTATTCTGCTGCTGCTGTTGTTGTTGTTGTTGTTGCTGTTGTGCGTTTGGTAAACATTGATTTTTAATTTTGCAGTTTTGCAGCAGTGGTGTTGCTGTAAGTTGCATATGGTTGCTATCGGTTCGAAAGCGTTGCGGTTAAGAAGGCGAAAAGAGTATAGTATTGCTGAGAATTACCTAGTTTGTGAGCAACGCGGCGGTGTAGTTTACCAGGGCAGTAATAGTAAAGGCATGGGAAGGAAATCGAATAAAAAGCAGCCGGGTTCCGATGGCGGTCATGGTGGCTCTGAATATGTTTCTGAACAGCAGCCATCCAGGCAGAGAGATTTTTCTTACCCTGAGGGCTCATATATTAGGTTATTGAATTTAATTATCATTTTTTACTGTGTGTTTTTTCAGCATTGTACTCCCTCCTTCCCATTCGTTTGTTTATTTTTAGAGTATGTTATTTGCGAGGGGTATTTTAATCGAATGTAAACAAATGATTGGGGGGAGGGAGTATATGATTGACCTATTAAGTGCCTAAGTGGCTGACTTCTTTTTATTGTCGAGTATGAGTCATTCGATTTAGTTCTTGAATGGGAAGTAGCAGTTATTGATCCAATTCAGTTCTCGACAATTTTTATCTGGACGTTTGGAAACAGCCTAAAGTGGAGGGGAAGGGAGGGGAGGGGAAAGGAGGGAAGAGAAATGGAGGTAAGGGAAAGGGAGGGCAAATGGAGAGTGGGTGTTTGGATACAATTTCCTTCCAAATCTCGCCTATTGTGGAGAGATTTTGATTTGCCTTGGAGGAGGGAAAATGGATCCCTCCAAATCTCCCCCCTTCTATTTCCCTCCATCCGTATTTGCTATCCAAATAAAGGATTTTAAATCCCCTATTCTCCCTCCCTTTCCTTTCCCTTCAAATCCCTCCATCCAAACACACCCTAAGTGCCTAAGTGGCTGTCTTCTTTATTGTCGAGTATGAGTCATTCGATTTAATTCTTTATTGTGAAGTAGGAGTCATTGGTCCAATCCTGTTCTCGACGTAATTTTCATTTGGATGTTTAGAAATAGCCTCTTTGTGTTGCTAGAACATGGGTAAGGCTGTGTTGCCTGTGTACATCTCGCCTCCCTGCCCCGTCATTTGCAGGTCCCATGAGGGTTAGGGTAAATGGTGATGTTGTTCTGTTGATAATTGATATCCCTGTTGATTAATCTTGACAACACGATTAAAAAGGCTAACTTAACGTAAAAAATTGCTTAGGAAGTTAGTTTTTAAATCTTGATTATGATAAGAGTAAAGTAAAATGGCCCACTAAGTGGTTGACTTATTTTTGTTGTCATGTACGAGTCATTCGATTGACTTCTATATTGTCAAGTAGCAGTAGTAGATCCAATTCTAGAAGCAATTTTTCATTTTGGGCCTTTTGGAAATAACCTCTTTGTGTCGCTGCCATACGGATAAAGCTGTGTATATCCGAATCTCCTTACCTATTTGATTGTTCAATTCATTAGGGATTAGGGTGTTGTTACTGTATATGATCACCGTATGAGGTTAATATGGTATCCTTGTTGATTAATTTTGACCACAAGATAAAAATGCTAACTTGACTTAAAAAATCGTGCAGGAAGCGAATTGATCCTGAAACAACAAAGTACTTCTCTGAAATTGGAAATGTACTAGAAAGTGGTGAGATAGATTCGGATGAAAGGTCTGTTGTATGTATTAATGCTTTAGAAGAAACAACCGGGAAAGAAGTGGAGCTTGCGAATGATTTTGTCATAAGCCACATTTTAGAAGTACTCTTAGAGGGATGTGGTGCCGACCATCTTTGTGGCTTCCTTCGTAGTTCTGCAAAGAATTTCGTTCAAATTGCAACAGACAGTTGTGGTTCCCATGTGGCAGAAGCGGCTCTTAAATCGTTAGCCACTCATCTCTTTGACGGGACCTTTTACGACCTTATCAAAGACACTCTTACTTTGATCTGTCAGGTACTCTAGCATTTTGTTTTCCTGTGTTGCCTATAACTGTAACTTTTGTTGATTATCAAGGATGCTCTTCACTCTTTTTCTTTGTGCTGTTTTGGCTTGTTATTTTTAATTGTATTTGTGGCGTAAGTTTCAGATGGTTGGTATGGTAATGATTAGTTGTAAGCATGTCTTGTCTGCTCTTTTGTTCTCTTATAAGCAATTTTGATCGTAATGTTTTGTCATCTATTCTATAGCCTGACAAGTGTGAATTTTTGTTTCCCTGTTCAGGCAATTGTTCAAGACCCTGTGAATGTTATGTGCAACTGTCATGGATCCCATGTTCTGCGTTGTCTGCTCTGTCTTTGCAAGGGAGTGCCATTGGATTCAGAGTTCCACACGTCAACAGCATCTACAGTTTTGGCTAAACGGTTGAATCTTAGAACAGAAAAAGAGCGTAATAATGAAACACCAAATGTTCATGAGGGATTTCCAGATCTATTAGAGTTTCTGGTGGTGGAAATGTTGAAATGTAGCAGAACAGATATCGGGTTCCTACAAACCGACCAATACAGCAGTTTAGTTTTGCAGGCATGTTCCATCAGACTTATCATAGGCTCATAGTTCAGATATTGAAATACCATAATACAAACCGCTTTCTTAGTTTTTCTGTCTCTTGTCCTGTTTTTTTGCTACAAGTGATAGCTTACTAAGTATGAATAGTTTTCGAAAAGTTTGTTCTGGAGTATTAGACCGACATTTAAGCTAACTGCCACGGTATAACCCAAAATTCCAATGAGCTGTAAATCTGTAATACTGATTTAGCTCCACCTGTTGCCTATTAGCTGCTTTTCTTCTGAGGTTTACCCCAATACATGTTCTCTCTATAATGATCTAGATTCTGTCATTGTAGACAGCTCTGAAGGTGTTGAAGGGACAAGAGCAAGTGCTGTTCCGTGTCATTCCGTTGATTTTGGGTTGTAATGTGGAGAATGCTGGGGAAGATGGCTACATAGAGAAAACGGAGGCTCAAAACATCAGAGAAATAGTGAAGGAAAATGCATTCAGCCATTTGATGGAGGTAGCCACTCTCATTTTTCTCCCCTTTTTAGGCGAATCACAAAATTTCTTCCTGAGCATTCTGCTTGATGCAAATGTTGATTGGTCTTTCTACATTTGATGCTTCCCCTCCTTGTATTACTGCTAACATGATTTGTTTTAGCATTAACATTCTAACATGTGGATAGTGTGCTTTTACAATACTCTCAACTGAATTAGCACGGCAAATTTGATGATGTGGTCCAACCAAACTCTAAACATTTTTTTCATTGTACCCATAGATCCTCTTTTTGGTAGCCTCCCAAGTAGATGTGGGTAATGTGGGATTCATACTGGGGAGGTTATGGAAGAAATTATTTTTGTTGTTTCGAGTCGATTCTGCCCATGTGTCCCTTGAGGACCTATTCTATAGTTTGATCAAATATTACTGCAGAGATGCTGGTCCTGTGTCTTTTTACTCTGCCCCTATTCAAAGGTGGTGGACTTGAGTGGAGTGAGATTGTTTCTGATTTATTTATTCATTTTCCATTCTTTTTTGAGCTGTGTTGCTGTGTAGGAGAAGTCTGTCCTTTCTACTATGTGTTTTGATGGTGATGTCTTCTCCTTGTGTCAGACTAAATTGATCTTTTCTCTTATATTCCTTGTTTCTTTCCATAGTTCTCTAGGTAGTGGAGTTTTTTTTTTTCTTCCATATATACTATTTGCCAGGAAAATACTTTGTAGCTACGTAGCTCGGACTCCGGTATGGGCGTCGAATCCTGGTACAGATTCTTGAGTCAGGATACCTGTTAGTAAATTGATTAGTAATTGATGGTAAATGCAATGTTTGAGATCTGTTATATCTTAGCTGTGTGTACATCAGTACATGTGTGTTTTACTACTTCATTATTTGTATAACTGAGCCTGTCATAACTAATTTACAGATAATGTTAGAAGTTGCTCCAGATGCTTTGTATGACGAGATCTTCATGAAAATCTTCAAGGGTTCGTTATTTGAAGATTCAAAGCATTATTCTGCCAACTTCACTATTCAAGCTTTGATTTGTCACGCGAGAAACCAAAGCCAAGTATGTTACTTATTTTAATGTGGAAAGTTCTTGTTGAAATATAAACCCACGTGTCCCATTGCTTGGAGAAGAGAGAGATAGCCCCCTTGGTTTATAAAAGTGGTACTATCTCTCTCTTCTCCAAGCAATGGGACACACATGTGGGTTTATATTTCAACAAGAACCAGATATTGTCATTCCGAATTAAGTCTGTCAAATGTTAGAAATACCTTTGTTGAGGTCTCTTCCCATATGTGTGCGAGGGGCCTTGTCCCACTTCGGTAGAAAAAGTGAAGGGACTAACGTATAAGTAAGTGGGCTACTCCTATCACCAATTGGTTTTAGGATGGAACCTCACTTGCTTGTGGGCCGGTCTCATGCACCTAATTCTATAAGCCCGCTGAGGACTCGACAACCTTGTTTACTGCATTATTTTTGAGATAATTAGTTTTGTTGTTTAAATTTTAGGTAGAAGCATTTGGCGAGGAAATTGGACCTAAAGTTAAAGATCTCCTGGAATTAGGAAAAGCTGGAGTTGTAGCATCTTTGATCGCCACAAGTGAAAGACTTCATGCTTATGAGCATAAGGTACATGGTACAAACTTCTCGATCAAGTTTCTTTTTTTACACTCTCTCTCTATAGTATCTTACACTTTTCCTGTACAATAGTAACTTTTTCTTGCAAACTATGTTACCTTAGCCGTTTTCCTATGTGCTAAGATTTTTTTTTTTTTTTTTNTTATTTCTTGGGGTATTTGACTGGCTTTTTGTCTGGCTTACAGTGTTCTAAGGCACTTGCAGCTGCTATGAGTTCTGTAAATGACCCTCCAAAATGTATCGTACCTCGTCTACTGTTGCTTGAGAGCTATGTTTTCTCCAAGGACAAGTCTAATTGGAGTTGGACAAGTGGGCCGAAGATACATGTCATGGGTTCTTTAATTCTGCAATCGCTTTTCAAGTATCCTTGCGTAAGTGCTGCCTTCAACATCACATCAACTTTTTTTTGAGTATGTCTATGCATTCCTCGACTCAATTGTGAGAGTATGTTTGATGAAAATAAATCTCTCTCAAGTGCGATCTAATTATCCCTTATACACTACTCTTCATAAGAACTGAAACTTCTATTATAAACATACTTGGATCTCAAAGAATTCAAAGTGCAATCCAGGCTAAATGGCTAATAAATCCAAACAATTGTTGATAGTTAAATGAATACACAAAATCTCTGAAGCTCTTATTACGATCAGTAAGTTTGTATATTAAAAATCTAACGAACGGGCAAGTTAGGTAGAGATCTTGCATGAGAGTGAGATATGACTGTAGTCTAATTTACTATCAGTAAGAGATTAGTCTAGATGTTGTCCCTGCAAGGTGCTAATAGTTGATACTTGTGTCCGTGTGCGGTTCAGCTGTCATGTATTCTTTCATGGCTTAGTTGTTTCACTTCTAACTTTGTACATTCTTATCTTGTCTTGTAATTTGACTTGTTCGTCTTTAAATTTTACCTTGGGATTTTGTAGCTGAGTTTCTACTGCGCTTAATCATATCTTCTGCATTGCAGGAATACATTCAGCCTTACATTACAAGCATTATATCAATGGATAACTCCCAGGTCCTTGAAACTGCAAAGGATCGTGCAGGAGCACGTGTTATTGAAGCTTTTTTGGGTTCTTCTGCTCCTGATAAACAGAAGAAGAAGTTAGTTGGCAAGTATGCTCTTAGCCCTAAATTCTGTTAAATTATTCCCTATGTCCAAATACTCCATGATTTCTATCTCGATTAAACTATGACAAAAGTGGTCTATACCGATAACTTTGGACATTCTCCCGACAATAGTTACTAGAACGTTCAACACTGGAAAAGGAAAATAGAAGTCTATAGTCTTCCTGTCTTCGTATATTTATCTGCTTGTGATTTGTTTCTCTAATTACCATCAAGGTTGAAGGGGCATTTCGGAGAGCTTGCTATGAACCCATCAGGTTCTTTTACGGTTGAAAAGTGCTTCAATGCCGGCAACATTTCATTAAAAGAGGCCATAGTATCAGAGTTGTTTGCTGTCCAGAAAGAACTTTCCAAGACGAGACAGGGTCCTCTCCTTTTGAGAAATCTTGATGTTGATGGGTAAGCTTCTGTTGTACTCTTTAGTTTTCCTGCGCTTTTCTTTCTGCTGTATAATTGTATGACAGTGTGTTTGAATTTTTTTTATCAATATCTATGATTATATAATCAATGGATGGCTTGGTTACTGTTGTCTTTCATGGGTTAAGACGTGAGGCCAAGAACTCCAGTCACTTGAAACCTGAATTGTTACAAGTGCTTTTGAAAGTGATTGCAATCGTTTCTAACTTTATATAATCCTCAAAATTAGGCATTTCAAAGATGCCTCTTATGCTTTCCCTTCTCCCTATTTATGTGCTCACCAAAATCTATTATGAATTAATACCCAGTATTCGCTATAAAGGTTGTACTTGTATATTACTCCTATCTGACCTTTTTACATATATGGATTATTATGTCTTCCTTTCCTAAATGCTCGACGCCAATTATCTTCCAGGTACTCGAGACGACCTGAACAGTGGTTATCTAGACAAAAGGCTAAACTCTCCTTTTACAAGGATTTTCAAGTAGAATCCGGTGAGACTGAAAGTAAGTCCTCTAAAAGGAAGACTCGTACTGCTGATAATCCAAAAAAGGCAGCACAGCAAAGTGATATAAAGAAAATGAGGCAAGAGATTGATACCGTCTTGACATCGTCCTCCGCCCTTGATGGTTCTAAGAAGCAGAAAAAGCAGAAAAAAGAAAGCAAAGATCACAGTAGTGAAAAATTGTCAGACAAGAAAAAACGGAAGCATCATCAAAAAGACGACACATCAAAGCCTTCCAAAAAGAAGGTGAAGACCTGAGTTTTCGGAAGAAAAGGCAATATTTGGAAGAATATCATAATTTATTCCTCGATCCTCTAAAACAGGTAAACTCGACTTAACGTGTTGGGTGCTAGTGCATGCCCAGTGTTAGCCTCGGGTTTTATGAAATTTTGTCATGTTGTCACCTTAAAATGAGATGTTGATCTGGGTAGAATATAGTATAGTTAGTATCAGCTTCGTTTTATCAAATTTTTTGCTGTGTTATCAGAGAGAGTTAGAGATTGTGGCGAAATGTAAGTTCTAAAATTTATCAGTTGAAAAGTTTGATTTGTTTCTGCTTCAGTTTCGTTTACAGTGTAGTTAACTTGAGTGGTTTCGGGTTTAGAATTTCACACTGATTTTCCGAGTGCATTTGAGTTCAAGTTTTCTGTAACACAAAACTTAAGAAAATGAAACTGAATTATTTTCCTAATGATCTGTTCTAGATTTTTCTAGGGATCAGTAAGTGGGATCATGTGCTGCTTGGTTTGATTATTAAGCATGCTTATGACTTTATGTCCCATATATGATTTTCATGAGTGGGATATAGATTGAAACGGGTTAAATAACGCCCATCTGAAAAGAGGAGGTAAATTTTTTGTTAGTACCTAGTTTCTAGACAGTCGCATTTATTTTCCTTCCATCTATTTTATTTGACCTATTTTTAGTTTAAGACTTTGAGATGAATATGTCCGTCTTAAACAAGAATATGCGGGTTCTCAAACAAACGCAACTGCTTGTTATAGCAATGTTTTAATGTGAAGTAAAGTTTGTTGGACTTGTAAAAAGGGTATGGTTTATTGATTAGGATTTACTAAATCGAGTAGTACAAGCTTTTATGAGAAATGCTAGTGGGAAAGATGTATACTACTTATGAGTACATGAATAAATCATTAGATTGAATGGAGATATGGAATGACCGACCATCCTTAATTAGGTTAGGGGTGAATGGGTGATTAATTATGTGTTAGTTTATGAACCGTTGGTAGTGAAACTCTCTACATCACCCGTTCACACCTATACTCTTACAGTAATTCTATTGTGGAACCGTTTTTCCCGTATTTTTTCAGCAAAATGTGACCACTTTTTAGCAAATAGTGACCACTTTTCAGTAAACAGTAACTACCTTGAAAAAAATGTTCATTTTTAGTTATAAAAAGTTGTCACTGTTTATCCAAAAATAGTCACCATATATAAAAAAGTGGTCACCTTTTTTTGGTCGCACTGTGACTCAGTAAAAGTACTTTTGATTTTTTCAAGGAATGAAAGATACAAACTAAGCCGATCTGAATAACCCAACCTGAACCCGACCCACACCGTACAAAGGACATGAATCTGACTGAAAACGTAAACTTACCCAACCATATTGTACTGGACTCAGAAGTTTATTATCGTACATTGACCCTAGGGATGTCAATGGGGCGGGGTGAGTGCGGAGGAGGGGTAACCAGCACCCACATCCGCGAACAATAATTCGTACCCACACTCGATCCACGACCCGCAGCGGGTTGAACTTTTCAAACTCATCTCCGCCCCGCGGGGACCCGTTGACCCGCCAAATTACCTTTCTCCTCACAAAATAATTTTTTAAAATAAAAATCTTGAATCTAAAACATACTAGTCTCGTACAACTTGTACAAATAAGTTTTCGCACAATGGTTTTAACATTCAATTAACTAATACACAAGTTTTTCAAACCATAAAATAGTTTTACAAACAATGATAACATGGTATTTGGGTCCGTAAGAAGTAGATGGAATTTGTTTAGGTCTATGAAAAAGTGGTTTAGGCTTTTTATTCTCTTTATGTTATAATTTCTTTTTTACTTTTATATAGTATAGCTTTACTTATTATAGGTGGGTTGGACACTTGGAAATGAGTAAGGCGGGAA
>JAGPOY010004747.1:0-11639 GCA_018983105.1 Silene uniflora | reverse complement strand
CCGTATTTCAGACGTAAACGAAAGTCACTTCCTCGGTAACAAATGAGTCCTCCCCGACGGCCTGGCTCGACTTTCCTACACCCGATACCGAGCAATGAAAGCTTTTTTAATGGTCCAGTGTGTAGCTTCAAAGCAATGTTAATTAAATGGACTTCATCATAATCACGTGAATTACTTTCCCGCTGCGAAAACATTAGGTTAGGGATTGAAGTCCAGGCGTAACGCCATCGTTTCGACAAGAGTTGGGTGGTAAGGACGGTCTTTACAGGCAATCGAGATAGTATGTGTGTGATTAATTCATCGGGTAAGTTGGTTATGCGGTCTACGTTACTGGGTTTCATCCGCTTTAACGGAGATTCGTGATCAAGTTCGTGTTGGTGTTCATTGTAAGAACTAGGAGAATCACTGGAGGCCATGATCGATGTGAATCAAAAAGAAAATTGCATTGGAAATACCTTTGGTAAATCGTAATTAGGTTAAGTGAATGAAAATCCTAAGTTAAGCATTGTGTTTAATTTGTAAGAAGAGACGGAAATAGAACGGCCCACGGCAAATCTCGAGCGAGCACTTAGCCGTTTGGTTCAAACATTAAAATGGAATGGAATGGATTCTAACTTCCACATGGGTATGGAGTTAGAACCCCATACCTCTTAGGGGTGTTTGGTTCAAACAAAAAAGGTATGAGGTATGGGTTTGGAATGAGCCAAACCCATACCAAGTGTTTGTTTGCAAAATAGTATAAGGGTTTCATACCCATACCTCAAACCCATGAGGTATGGGTTTCTCATACCCAAGGGGGGAGGTGGGTATGAGATTGATACCCATGGGTATCAAATAATAAAAACCAAAAACAATGAAAAAATATCTTATATGGAACATTTTAAATGAATTTTTTTATATTTCTTTGATCAATTCTTATTTTCATGATTTTTCAATATTAAAAATAATTATTTTTAATGTTGTACATTAGATTTTCTTAACTCTAAATTAAGTTCAACCCAATTCCAACCAAAATTGAAACAAACACAAGGTATAAGGAATGAAGTTCCAAACCCATACCATCCAAGTATGATTCCTGATTCCAAACTCATACCCACGCGCGAACCAAACGACCCTTAATGGTTGTTTGGTTCACCTTTGGAATGAGTTTGCATATTTTTTTTTTTTCCATATTATAGATAATACCTACATTATTATTTATAATTTCAATTAACTAATACAAGATATACTAACAAGAACAAAATTTCAAAACATTCCATAAAAAATCAATAGGACAAAATTAAAAATATTCTTGAATTATTTAAAAAATATTGCAATACAATCATCTATGACCGTGTTTGTCCTTAGATGATTACAATCATTCATAATTTGTATCATGATCATCTATTATGATCAATTCTGCAAATACTCAAACACTAATCACCATACAAAACATCTATGATCATCATCAATGATGATTATATTGCTAAATTTGTAACGATAGGATAACATTGCAATTAGTCACACTAATTGCACTTTTTTTTTCAATAAAAAAAAAAGTCAAAATGGATTTCTTTTGATTTTCTATTATCCTAGGGTTTGTATATGAGAGGTATGGATATTATCCATTCCAAATGCTCCAACCAAACACCCCTACTAGAAATGATATGGGATATTCTACATGTACCCGTGTGTTTTTTCATATTCTATGAAACTGGTATAGATGCCCGGCTACACAGAATCTACCTCTATCTACCATTAAAATTTATTCGAAAAATTCACGTGGTACCCTCGAACTTTGCCATTTTGCACGTGGTGTCCAATTTTTTAAGTTTGTGCACATGATACTATCTATGTTTGATTTTCATGCACAACATGCCCTTTTTGTCGCTATAAAAAAACTTAATTGCGCATAACTCCTAAACCGGAATTCAGAATCAGCCAATTTCTTTTCTTAAGATGTTTATCTCATCATAATCTATGATTTGAGGAAAAAAATTGCCGATTTATATTTTTCATTTTTAACGAAAATTTCAAATCAACCATATCTTCGGTCTTAAATTTTCGAATGACCATTTTTGTTTTATCAAGTTATAGATCTCAAAGAGGTAATTAATTTGAAAAAAAAAAAAATTAGTCAATTCCAATTTCTGGTCTATGATTTATGCTCAATTGAAAAAGGATAAAAAGGGCATGGTGTGCTTGAAAATTAAATCTTAAGGATATTATGTGCACAAACTTAAAAAGTTGGGTACCATGTGCAAAATGACATAGTTCGAGGGTACCACGTGAATTTTTCGAAATTTATTTTCAATTAAATAAAACTATTTTAAAGTTACATAATTCATAAATTTATCTTTAATATATTTTTCTCTGTCATATCTTCAAATAACGATGAAAATAAAATATGAGACAAATTCACTAATTCCGCTATGAATATTTTACTTAAATTTATTGGTTAGCTAATTGTTCATATATATATTTTCTTCTGTTGTTAGTATTGTTCCTTTTATTACGTTCGTTATTATTTCGGTTACTTTCACTAGTTCCGCCTTAAATATTTCTACTTTCAATATAGCCGCATTAATATTTATGATTTCAATACTCCCGTTGTTGCTTCTATTACTTTCACTACGCCCGCTCCCTGCTAATATTGTTACTTTGACTATTCAAATGAGTGATTACTTATTATCATATTACTATATCGAATGTTACTACAGTGCTTTTCTCTACTAACAGAATTACTTATACTATTTAGGCGTATAATTTTAAGAGGCTTGAATATTTATATAAATATATTACACACTAGTTTGAAAGCCCGTACTTCGTACGGGTTAATAACTTTGATTATTTTAAAACCAAGTAATAAAACATTATCAATAAAGTTGTTACGATTATTATAAGAACATGCGTGGAATTAAAGCGCCAACTCGTGGCAAATTCAACAAAGCAGTATATATTTTGTTTGAAACATATGCATACCCTTCAAATAGTAAAGATCACTAATCGAAATTAATGTTTACATGTCTAATCATTTGTTTACATATGATTAAAATATCACTTTTAAAGTAAAATAAAATATAACAAGAGGTCATGTCCTTTGAGCAATTAGTCCGTACAATATGTATGAGATTACAAGAGTAAAACTCTGGCATGATGTGAACATCTTGGATAACTTAACAATTCCTGCATTACATAGAACAAATCTGAATCCCGTATATCTGACAGTTGTTGACATTGTCGATAAGCACCTTTATCTGGCTTTAGCACCAACTTCTCCAAGACTTTAGCATTGCTGAGTATGTACTTAGCTAATTCTAGCATGAACGTCCACTCGATTGTGTCGAACCCTACGAACTTTACAACCTTAAGGTGATCCCAACAATTCACTATAGCCGCCTTTTCTGGTGCATTCCAGTAGTTTTCACCATCAAAGTATGGGAATTTGCTCAAGTCAATCACCTGATTAAAATAACATGAGCCATTGGAGGAGCCAGAATTTGAACATGAGGGCGAAAATTAATGATATAAAGGTGGGTTAAGAAGAAAAATAAAAAATGTAACTAAAAATTCCGAAAATTTCATCTGTGAGGGCGCACGATAATGGCCTACTAGCACCCAATAGCTCCGCTACTGAAACATAAACATCTGTCTGGTCTACTATCTCAACATAATCATACTAAATCTCCAATGGTTTATCTAAAGGACCTGCTTGCAATATATAAAAACTATATACCTTGTAACTTACCGTTGGAGATGGTAGAAATAAGACTAGCTTTCTAGCATCGTAGCTCTACCATGTGGCTTGGTTTGACAAATTAAAATATAATTTTTTTTATTAGTTGAAAAAAATCATTGTGGGACCCATACAAGCTACAAGGGTCAAGCTACAAGCGTTTTAGTCGTCCATTGAAGTGATCTCTAATCGATGTGGCAAAACAAGCTACAATATGTTGTAGTTGTCCGTTGGAGTTGCGGAGTAAAGTTTTTGGTCAATTGACTAATGTGAATTGCTCATGGAGTTCATCAATTTATGTTGAGCATTAATCAAAAATTAAAAGTAAACTAAAGAGGAGGGGAATAACAAATTACCTCATTGTGGTAATAAGATGTCATGTATATGGTCAACTCCTCTAAGCAGGGTTTGCTCCGCAACAATCTGTCAATGCCTGGTACACTTTCTTCATATATTGATGAATTGATTTCCAGAATCTTGCAATTTAAATACGTTGTACGTAAATTCTCCAACTCGCACATTGACAGAACCTAACAATAGTACATTTCAAAAGGGTGACGATAATTTAATATAGACAATAATGGTAAAGCGAAATCAAGACACAATTGACAAGCATCGGTAGGCGTACAAATAAATAACCGAGAGCCTCAATGGCTCCCGTCTTAGGCGAGTAAGTTAATTCTTTTAATTTTAAGATATAAGTGATGAGCCATGATGAAAACTGTGTCGTATAATACATTACTGAAACTCAGAAATTATTGAACTTTATCTAAAATAAGAGGTTGATACTCTATATACTTTGTAGATGCGGTAATTATTCGATAACTAACCTGTATGCACCAAGACCCCAATGATAGTATATCATCATTGATCCAGGATCATGACCTTCATAATATTTCTCAGAATCTGAAGACATACAAAATTTTAAGCTAACTTGTAGCAACGAAGGCACATCATTTAACTTGCATTCCTTGCTGCCCATATTACCCAAAATCTCTAAGCTTGTAATACTCGGACCCGTAATCTCTAACAATTCATCGTAACCTTCATCCCATTCATAATCCGATCTTTCATATTTATGGATTCGGTTTATATTACAGCCATCAATTACTAGATTTCTTAACTTACTATCTGAAGGAACAATAATCCGACTAAAACCCGAACAATAAATCAACTTTAGCGATTTCAATACCGGACTACCATTAATAATCTTATGAATCGTATCACTACAAAGGTTGTCAACAGACTCTAAGGTCAATTTCTTCAATGATTTCCAAAAAACAGGCGAATCCAAATAAATCTCGAAGCGCTAAGACGGAATTCCTTCAAAGTATCACACAAAAAACAAACTAGGAGGCAAAAAATAATTGGAATGTGAATAATGAACATCAAGAACAAGCAATTCAATTTTCAAGGAAACGGCACGGTCCACCCACAGATGAATATTTGGTGAAGGCTTATAGTACCCGTATTTCAGACGTTTACGAAAGTCTGTTACCCGCCGTAATGATATGAGTCCTCGACAATGGGCTGGCTGGCCTGGCTCGACTTTCTTACACCCGATACCGAGCAATGAAAGTTTTTTAATGGTCCAGGCAGTGGCGGACCCAGGATTTCCCTCCAGCGGGGGCGAAAAATCTCAGCGGGGGCGAACTGGTAATGGTGTAAGGGGAACCCAAAAAAAATTAGAAAATTTTAGCTAAAAATTTGAAATTTTCAGCCGCCAGCCCCCCCTTAGATCCGCCACTGGGTCCAGGGTGTAGCTTCAAAGCAACGTTAATTAAATGGACTTCATCATAATCACGTGAATTACTTTCCCGCTGTGAAAACATTAGGTTAGGGATTGAAGTCCAGGCGTAACGCCATCGTTTCGACAAGAGTTGGGTGCTAAGGACGGTCTTTACAGGCAATCGAGATAGTATGTGTGTGATTAATTCATCGGGTAAGTTGGTTATGCGGTCTACGTTACTCGGTTTCATCCGCTTTAAAGGCGATTCGTGATCAAGTTCGTGTTCGTGTTCATTGTAAGAACTAGGAGAATCACTGGAGGCCATGATCGATGTGAATCAAAAGAAAATTGCTTTGGAAATACCATAGGTAATCGTAATTAGGTTAAGTGAAAGAAAATCCTACGTTCAGCATTGGGTTTAATTTGTAAGAAGAGACGGAAATAGAACGGCCCACGACAAATCTCGAGCGAGCACTTAATTTCGGTTGTCTACCCGAAAAGATATGGGATATTCTACACGTATTCCTGTGTTTTTTCATATTCTATGAAATACCCTTTTTTTTGAGTTAAAAAAACTTTGACCGTCCCACGAACTTGGAAACGACAATTTTTTTATGGTCATATCCGCCGCATACTTTCGGCGGGTAAAGTACTACTCATGTGGGTAAATAAGACATAAGCAGAGTGCTAGGGAGTAGCAATCTGTTTTGTTTTACCCGTCGCAACCTTGTGAAGAATAATGTCCGTCCCAAAGGAGACTTGTTTTTTTCTTTTTCTTTTTTTATCGTGTAGTGGCGGGCATTTAAAGCAATTCTCAACACAACTTATAGTCAATGATCTCGAAAACATCTTTGTGT
Source organism: Silene uniflora (assembly GCA_018983105.1). Taxonomy (NCBI): domain Eukaryota; kingdom Viridiplantae; phylum Streptophyta; class Magnoliopsida; order Caryophyllales; family Caryophyllaceae; genus Silene; species Silene uniflora. Next base: position 5,338 of record JAGPOY010004747.1, on the reverse strand, counting down.
TGCTAACAATACAGGTAAGGTTGCATACATTCAACAGCGCCCTTTATCCCATGAACTTTTGTTATAATACAGCAGGTAAGGTTGCATACATTCAACATCTTTGTGTTACTATTTTTGAAAAAAACACGTCTAGTTCACATGGCCTGATCGCCTTGTGCTTACTTAGCTTCATCTTTGTATGCTAGTAAAATCGCTGATCAGTAGGCCTTATCACTCATCGTCTTAACTCCAAAATCCAGTTCACAATTCAACAACCCAAATGCAAAGTAACAAGTGATTAGGACGGAGGGGGTATAGGGCAATGTGGTAAACATTTTCACCTGGCAATTACTTTATACAATATGTATGAGATCACTAGAGTAAAATCAGGCCAGACTTTGAGGGTGTGCGTGCGCACATGACCCGGTAATATCAACTACAATTTACATATTTCGATAATTTGTATAGGGCCCTACTTTAACATTTTGTAGGGGACTCCAAAACTCAGAGACGGTCCTGAGTAAAACTTTGGCCTGATCCGAACATCTTGGATAACTTAACAATTTGTTCATTACATTGAACAAACATTCTTGGTAAACATGTTCACCTGGCTTAAACACCAACTTCTCCAAGACCTTAGCATGGCCGAGCACGTACTCTCCTAATTCCAGCATTAACGTCTTCTCCCTTACTTCACTGAATGACCCTGTGAACTGTACAACCTTGAGGTGCTGCCATATATTCTTGATATTCGCCCTGTCCGATGACTTCCAATACTTTTCACCATTAGGCCTTGTTTGGATACTAAAAATGGAGGGAAAGGGAAGGGAGGGGGATAGAGGGAAGGGAAAGGGAGGGAAGGGAAGGGGAGGGAGAATGGAGGTGGTCATTTTCCCTCCAAATCTTGCCTTTGTTGGAAAGGAAATAATTTGCCTTGTAAGAGAGAAATGAAGGGATCCATTTTCCCTCCCCTCCAAATCCTTCTACCTTCTTTTTGCTAACCAAACAATAGATTTCTCATCCTTCCAATTCCTTCCCCTCCTTTTTCCTCCAAATCTCTCAATCCAAACACACCCTTAAACTCTGAGAGCTTACTTTTATTGTAAACCTGATCAATACATAATCATCCATCCACTTTAATATCTCAATAACTGATAGTCCGTCCCTATGTCTAATTCATTTGTTTACCTTTGATTAATTAAAATACACCACACAAAGAAAATAAAGTAAACAAATGATTGAGACGGATCAAGTATAGGGCAATGTGGCATCACTAGTGTCTTCGATGAGTAATTATTAGTACTAAATAAATAACCGGGATGGAGGGAGTAATAGATTACCGGATTGAAATGAGAAGGGTCCATATTAATGGTTAGTTTCTCCAAGTACAATGAGCTCCGCAACAATCTGCCTATGCCCGGTATATTTCTTTCTTTCAATGCATCGATTTCCAAAGTCTTGCATTTTAATGCTGTTGAAGGCATACCTTCTAACTCGCAGACAGACAAAACCTGTATATTTGGAGGGTTCGACAAACAATGTTAGATAAAATACGAAACGGATCGAAACTAACACACAAAGAGAAGCATAATTACAATTTTAACATACACAAACTAAGGCCTCGAAGCCTCCCGTCAATTCGTCATAGAACGAAGTACATCATTTTAGAAACACCATGATTGGTTTTTTTTTTTTTCTGGTGTAAAGGGACCTCTAAGGGCAATATGTTACTAACGGGATTTGAACCAGGTCATGAGTACGACCTTTTTTACCAGCAAAGCTAGCTGACATCAGGCGGTCTTTAAAGTCTATTTTACGAGATCAAACGCGTTTATGAGAGGGGGTTAAGTTACTAACCTGCATGCACCAAGTCCCCAATGATAGTTTCTCAACATGACGAGTATTGCGAAGAAGCCAATACATCATTCGTAGACATGCTAGCTTGGAAACTTTATGATTCTCGGCTATTGCGGACATACGAAATCTAAAGTTCGCTTGTACTAACGAAGACACATCTTCTAGCTTACAAAACCAGAGTCCCATATAACCCGAAATATCTAAACTTGTAATACTAGGAGCCGAAATCTTTAAGAATCCAGCACCTTTCTTCACTTTATTCGCATCAAAGTGTTGGTTACTAATCACTAAATTTCTTAACTTACTAGTAGACGAAACGACTATCTGATTAAAACCGGCACAATCCAACAAGTTTAACGATTCTAATACCGGACTACCCGTGATAATCTTATGAATCTTGTCACTACTCAAGTTCTTAACAGATCCTAGTGTCAATTTCTTCAATGATTTCCAAAAAATAGAAAAACCCGGATTAAATTCCGAAGCAATAAGACGAAATTCCCTTAAAGTATCACACAAAAACAAACTATGAGGCAACAAATAGGATTTTGGATAATCATTAACTTCAAGAACAAGCACTTCGATTTTCCTATCGACTGCACATTGTACCCACACATTAATCGGCGGCTCAGACCGGTCTTTTAGAAACCCAATATCGAGCAACGAGAGACTTATGATTGACCCTTTATGTAGCATCAAAGCATGGTTAATTACTTGTAAATCAGCGTTGCGTCCGGGAAATATTAGGCCAGGGCTTGATGCCCAAGCGTAACGCCATCGTTTCGACAAGAGTTGGGTTTTAACAGCATCTGTAACAGGAATTAGAGATAATATATGTGTGATCAATGCATCTGGTACGTTGGTTAAGCGGTCTTCGTTACTGGGTTTCAACCGCTTTAAAGGCGATTCGTGTTCATGTAAATCGTTAAAAAACTCATTTAGGATTTAGGGGTAATTTTCCAATCATCAATACTATATATTAATTCCAAAACCAAGGGACTTCAACGTAATTAAATAAATCTATACAAATTAATTATACTATATAGTTTTAAATCAATAACACTGTGCGGTGGACCTGAACAAAGTACTTTAATGTAAATATTATATAGTTTGGTTAAAGTATAAATTTAGAGAACACTGAAATATGGTGATTTTTCTTAAAATAAACCTGCCCACTTATGCTATTAATTAGTATAAAAAATGTTGATTATTTTAACATAAACAAATATAATATAAGTATATTTTATTTTAAAAACTATTAAAAGGTAAATAAACCAAGCTAGATTTCCAAAAAAAATATAATATTCCATAATTATTTTGACTTAATTAATTTGATTCATATATGTAAATATGTAATATATTTAATGCATATATGTAATACATTTATTTAGCATTAAAATAACCTTGGAGTGAAAGTAACAGAAGTAACCACAGGAGTAGTGAAATTATCAATATCACTGCACAAGTAGTGAAGGTAACAATAATTACGACGGGAGTAGTGAAAGTAAAAGTAATAGTATCGAATGTAATAAAAACAAGAATACTAAGAGCAAAAGAAAGTATATATAAACAATTAGCTAAGTAATAGATTTAAGAAAAATAATAATAGCGGGAGTAGTGAATTTGTTTCATAACTTATTTCATTGTAATTTTAAGATATACTCTATATCATAGAAAAATATATTAATGATACATTTATGAGTTATGCAACTTTAAAGCAGTTTTAGTTAAATGAAAGCATATATTAATGCTAAATAGAGGAAGTCGGGCACCCATACTAGTAAAGTTCTACTCTTGTAACCTATCGGATTTTATGTTTGAACATAACCATCTTAATTTTCGATCGTATCATAAAATCTTAAACAAATGATCTTGATACCCACCATACAATGGAAAAGTGGTTGATGGAAGGAGGTTCTTTAGCAAGGTTATTTAAGTAAAATAGCATTGGTTTACCATAATACTTCGTATAAAACGGTTTTATATAATAATATTGTGTGCAAAAGTTACCTTATTTTCTTTATTTGTCGGTTTCATTTAAAGCCGTCTTAACTTAAAACCTCTCATAAATCTTCTTTTGCGGGTATTAAGTTATTAACCAAAACCTAGTGATTCTATTAGGCCGAGTCAGGCCCGTCCTCGGTAGATTCTCATTTGTGTGATTCTTTGTGAAGTGTGATAAATGCAACCCTTGAACAAAATTTAATTTGGTTAACTAACAGTGCGATAAATATTAATACGGCTTAAACAAAAGTTGTTGTAGCTTAAGAGTCGTCTTAATATTAATACGGCTTACACAAAAACTTTTTAATAGTGCAATAAATGCAAGGTTTAAGTAAAGAAACATAATTAGCTAACAGCATAAACAAGAAATAAGAGGATCCATGGCCCAATGGTAGCGCGTCTGACTCCAGATCAGAAGGTTGCGTGTTCGATTCACGTCGGGTTCAATCTCCCGATCCTCATCACGGTCTTTTTTATTTTCTGCTTTTTAATGTATATGCGGCTTTATAAAAGACTTTCCATGAAGACATACAGCAGCTAAAGTCGTTGTAGTATAGTGGTAAGTATTCCCGCCTGTCACGCGGGTGACCCGGGTTCGATCCCCGGCAACGGCGTTTTCTTTTTACTCGCTTTTTTTTGCTTACTGCTCGCTTTTTAAGTGTTTCATGCGTCCCAATATCCCTATAGTTTATGGATATTTATGTACATACTAGTTTTATGCCCGGGCAGAATTTGCCCGGGTTTGCTATTTGAACAATTAAAAACATTTGATTTGAATTATTGAATTTTTTTTAAAACAAATTATTGAAATACCACAACAATTAAATTTCAAATTATTAATTTTCTTTTAAGCTTTGTCATTGCAAAACAAATTATGAAATATGTTAAAGTCACCTTTGTTATATCATAAAGCGGTGAACGGGAGTTAGACAATAAATTAATTTGTTCTTTAACCAACCATCCGTATTATGAACGATAAATTATACGAAGGGAAATTAAAAGTACAATAATTTGAACATCATTTTAACTTTCAAAAGGAAATTAAAATTAAAATAATTTGAACAACATTTTAAAGTGTTTTCGGTCCTATGTATATATATTTTCGTACAATAAATAAGACTCGAAAAAAAAAACATCGTTACAAAGAAGTTTATGTAAGTAAGATCCAAAACTTATATATGGAGTATGTGTTATTTTATTTACTTGATCTTTTCAAAGTCTTTATTTTTTTATTTTTAAAACTAACAATACCTCTATTTTTAAAAATAAAGTTACTTTTGTTTTAAAAAAATTTAGAATGCTGGTAACTACAATGTTGTAAAAAAAAAAAAATTTAAAATTGAGAATTTATATTTATTTGTCAACTAAAGTAAAAATATTATTCGTATCAAATGTTTTTTTTTCATCATATATAAAAAAATTAAAATACTTAGTCTTAGAACGACTAATTAATTTTGTTGGGGTTTTTAAGAATGGATTAATGATCTTATAATGATAA
>JAGPOY010004746.1:0-11640 GCA_018983105.1 Silene uniflora | reverse complement strand
CTGGCTGGTTGCCAGGCCGAGACCCAAGTATCTCAGTGCTGTGTGACTTGAGGTCAGTGAGCACCGAGACCGTATGCGTCTCTCGGCTGGCTTGATGTCAGGCCGAGAGAGCCTCTCGTCTGGCTGGTTGCCAGGCCGAGAGGGTCAAGTAGTCCAATGCTGTGTGACTTGAGGTCAGTGAGCATTGACTTTGGTCAAGATGCTGACTCGGTCAGCCGGTGCAGAATATGCCCCATCACTAATATAAAACCATTTTAACCTACGGAATGAAATAATATGACGCCACCAGCGTTAACTTTTCTTTTATTCTGGACGCAAAGCCGGTACAATATAGAGGGAATGAAGATTCGAAGCCATGATCTATAATCACGACAACTCAGTCTCTTAATTGTGAACCACTAGATTAAAGCCGCATCATTTATATACTCCCTCCCATTTATTATAAGTGTCCCATTGTTCATTTCCGTCTATTCACGATAATGTCCCATTGTCTATTTTTGGTAATGTTTTATACTTATTTTAATCACTTCAACCCACAACAATACCCCACCTCACCCTATAACAATACTTATTTTAATCACTTAACTCACAATAATATCCCACATTACCTTCACTCTCTCCAATTACCTCACCCACTGCAATACTTTACATTATTTAACTCATTTCCTTAATTCTCGTGCCACCATACACTTATAATGAATAAAAGGGAGTATGTGATTTGGTTACCGAGACTCGATATCGACAAATAACAAATCTTATTTTCCAATTTGGTAGTCACTCAGTTATATTCTATCGTGCCGCTAATATTATCCCCAAATTGAACACGAAACCACCATTTAACTTTCCCACCTTCATCACAAACACCAAAAACTCAACAACTCAACAATGGCGTCCAACACTCTCTCTTTATTTACTCCGTCATCCACAATGCAACCTCGCAAATCCAACGCCTCTCGTTTCTTTCCTTCTTCTTCTGGTCAATCAAACGGTCTGCTTAGTTCCTTATTCGGAAATCAGCTCTCAATTCGATTACCAAACCCTAATTTCGTCGCACTCAAACGCCATCATACTACTATGACTGTCTCCTTCAGCTTGCCTACTAGGTAATCTTTCAATTTTGTGAATTTGCGATTTTTGTGAATTTGACAGAAGGTTTGATTTTGGTTACTGTTGATTAATTGATTGTTTTAATTTGTGTGTGCAGTAAGCGGGAGGATATATCGTCGGAGAAATTGCCTAAGTAAGGTTCTCTATAATTTGTTAATTGGGTTTGAATTTGTTGATTTGGTTTATTGTTAATTGAGTTTGGGGATTCAAACTGGATGTGCTTTTTATCATGAAATAGTAGATGCAGTGGCGGAACTAGGGGCGTAGAACGGAATTTGTCGTTAAAACCGATTCTTTTTCTAATTAACTTTATTGCATTACTAGTTCGCCCTTAATTATCTTCCCCCTAATTAAAAACAGTAAGTAGTGCTTGAGATGGTAGGCTTCTTACAATCTTTCTTTCATTTTGACATTATTACAAACGGCTGTGAATGCCTTCTTAACTTAAGATGGTCGTAAAGAAGAGTGTGTGAACTAAAAATCCTGGTTTTCCCACTGAGTATGGTTGTCCTGATATCGATTATGGTAAATGGGAAACAACCTCCTTTACCTTATTGTAGGAAATGGTGTGTATTAATGTAGATGATATCAAATTGGGAATAGCCTTTGTTTACCTTACGTATTTGAGTTGGTCTTCAGGGTGGTATTAACTATTACTCCGTAAGTGTTAACGTAGTTTCTAAGGTACTTTGTGTATGTAGGAGACTAGTGAGAGAGAATTCTCCGCTGATACCTAGAGTAGGTAGTCTGAAGGTAGACCTAGTTTGTGTAAACAATGATACTACTATGTTTAGGTGGAGGTGGTCGTCTCATGTATCTTCTCATTTGTTTTGACTCACATGCTTCTGCTAACATGCTTAATAAAATATCTTCGGCTTTACATGGAAACCTTAGCCAAGTATTAGATCGGGCATGTTTGTCTTTGGTTGAAGAACTTGAAGTTGTTAACTTGTTCTTATGGCCTGTGGTGGCTCATAATTGCAATTCGCATGTGGATAATGGTTTCTTTTGTTTCCAAGCTTGTAACAGATGGTCTGCCAGGGGAATAAAGTCATTTGCTATGGCTGAACTGGAAGCTAGGAAGCTTAAATATCCTAACACCGGGACTGAGGCTCTTCTGATGGGAATTCTTGTGGAAGGTTTGTTCCTCAGCTATGTTTGAGAATTTGGATTTTCCTTCTAATTGCATGTTCTATTGATTTTATACTCGTGGCCCGACATAGTTTTTATTTTCTTTATTTTCTTTTTTGTCCCCCTATGTTTAGTAAAAAAAATTATTTAGCATTTGCTTGGCATAATGTTGATCTTCAGCGAATACGACGCCTTCTAGTGCGGGTAAGTGTGCACACAAGTCTTGACTCTCTTGTTACCATCTCAGTAAACAACCCGTGTAAGGGTGTATGAATGCTGATTGTAAAATAAAAGACAAAGTAACTAGATTCCTTGTCACTTGTAGCTCAAAATCTAGTAATTGGAAAATGGTTTGACCCATTTTTAAGCAGGCTAGGATAGACCTTTGCAGATACATACCATAACTAGATTCTTATGTTTCATTCCTCTGCCCACCGAGGAGCTAGTATGAGAGGGATTGACTTATAGTTAACGAGGCGTCCGTCGAAGTGTTGGCCACTAGCCAAGTCTTCTGACAGATTGACAAAAGGTTGATGTACATTAACAACTAAATGGATTTGCAATTTACTTCAGTTATTGAGAAATTTTTTATTTAGCGTAATTGTTGGGTTTCAGCAGTAATATTTTTTTTAAGCTAAATAATGAGGCTTTAATTACTAATATCACTGTCTCTAGCTGCTGCATTTTTCATACAGGATTAATTTTTGTGACACACTGGTAGTGTATGAAGGGGTCTATAAATCCGTAAATTAAATCTGTAATGTATGAAATATGAGCAAGTGAAGTGGTGGTTGTCAGATAGCATTGGTGCGAAAGACTGGCTTCTTGTGGCAGTCTGTCTGGAAGTATGCATAGTGGTTGCTCGTTGTAGTAATCATAGGATACGTATGAGAAATAGATGCCTTCACCCTTCATCCTTCATTAGTCCTCGCAAATATTATTTACATGCATAGCCTGTAGCTTTCTGTGATTTGGATAGTACTTCTTATTCCCAATCCCCTCATTATTTTTCTCAGATTGATGTGTATATATATCAAATATCCACTGAATATTTTGATATGCGATGTATGGTCTATGATACGTACCTGCTACATGTCCTTTGATGTCCAGGAACAAGCCACGCTTCCAAGTTTTTGAGGGCAAATGGCGTCACCCTTTTCAAGGTGCGAGAGGAAACAGTTAACTTGCTTGGCAGATCAGATATGTACTTTTTCAGTCCCGAGCATCCTCCTTTGACTGAGCCAGCCCAGAAGGCTCTTGACTGGGCCATTGATCAGAAACTGAAGTCAGGTGACTGTTTGCTTGCTTCTAAATCTGTGCAGACTCATTGTTTACCATCCGTACTGTACTTTGTTACGGACCGAATTTATGGACGAGAGCTTTGATGCCGTATCGGCTGATTGTGCTGAGTTTCAATATTGCTAGACAGAAAAAGTTGCACTAACAAAGTATTAACTATTCTTGCTTGCTTGTGTTGCAGGTGAAAGTGGAGAAATAACCGTGACTCATTTACTTCTCGGGATTTGGGCGCAAAAAGATTCTGCTGCTCATCAAATAATGGCATCATTTGGGTTTAATGATGAAAAAGCAAAAGAGCTTTCAAAATATGTAAGTCTCTCTGGGGCATTCAACTTCAGCTTTGATTTTTTTCTTTCTCCTGTATCGCTAACCTGAAATTCATACTGGCTTTTGTTGTTGATCTGCACAGATGGATAAAGACATTGTTTTGTCCCATAAGTAGAGCATTCCGGACACTTACTTCACTGGATTTCACTGCTTGCCAAACTGTTTTCAAGGGCTTCCGACTCACCTGCTTCTGTTGTATGCTATAGCTTCTAAAAAAGCATTCTAACAAGCTCCTCGAGTTGTCTCCAGTTGGCCTGAAATTGCGAGGCTTTTAGGTGATGACTCCTGGACGCCTCACAAGGGAAAATGATTTTGTTACCAGTCCTAGAGTAATCTGATTTTTCATTGCTTATATTCCCATTTTGATAGGCATAGCTTGAACTGAACGTGTATTTGTATTCAACTTGTGTTATATATTCAGGTTTTGCCTCAAATTACTGCCTCGATAACTATCTGAACCAGAGCCAAATTTTCTTACTGTTACGTCTGTAGAAGACTTGAACCCGAAATAATTTTACTCAAAGCGTATAAAATACTTGAATGACCTGGCCCAAAGACTTGTTTGGTTGGTCTAAGCTCTATAGCTAAAACTCCGCTAACAAATTTAACCTTTAAAAGTTGATGGCACTTCAAAGTTTAAACAGCTAAAACTTATTCCAATACAATTACGCTGCACATAAACTAGTCAGATATGGAAACTGTGACTCAGTTGGTTATGTTGATCGGGTGCTCCGCCTCTCCTACATGCAGTATGTAAACACCTTCATGGATTGTCATCATCCCATCTTTGTTAGCCTTGCTGAAATGCTCACAAGGACTCACAATAAACTCTATTTCCCGGGTTTCTCCTCCATTCAAGTTCACACTTTCAAACCCGACCAACTGTTTCATAGGAGCCTCGTCATCTTGCTCATCGGGTCCCACAAAAAGCAAAACAGGATGGCGCCCTGCCATGGTCCCGTTATTCTTCACTCTGACGACAGCTGATAACTTGACTTTCTCACATGCTTCGGCCCTCAAATTTGAAACAATGGTGGTTTGATGATTGTTCGAGTTGTTATAAAGTTGATTACTGTGAGTTGTCCTTTCTAAGCTTAGTTTGTCGCGAGAAACTGAAGCAAACTCGTAAGAATATGTTGAGTAGCTTAGACCATACCCGAATTTAAAGACCGTCTTGCCTTGGTAAAACCGGTAAGTACGCCCTGGATAGCCTGAAGATTTGTTTGGTCTCATTCTCATGTCTGTCATTGGCACTTGCACAAATTCTTGGGGGTACCAAGTCATCGGCAGCCTGCCCCCTGCCATAAAAGACACTGTTGAGATCTGAAGTTGAAAAATACTTTCCTAGGTAGACTTGACTCAAAACTACTACAAGTCTACAACAAGTTAACAACAGCAAAAGCCCAGTGTTTGAAGGGATCGAAGGATTCACATGACGGTGTGGGGACAGATATACACAATCTCAGTTATCTTACCCTCGAATTAACAACACACGGAGCAGTCTGGCTCACATGATACACATAAAGAGGCTAGTTCGTCACAATAAAAAGAGGCATAACCAGTTTAGTGAACCGTTTGCTTATTTCATCGTAAGTTAGACCTAAATAACAGTGGTTGGATTTATTAGAAATGGAAATGGGTTGTGCCTACTTTATTCTACTCTTCTGCAATAGTAAGCTGACCAAACTCTACCTATTCTACCGAGGATACTTTCCCTACAAAATAAAGGCACCAACAGAAACAATCAAAACAAATGCTTAGCAAATGAATTAACCTGGATTATGATCACCAAATATGACATCTGCTAGGGCAAGTGGCCCGGCTTCACCAGGGTACCCTGCCCACAAGATGCCTCCAACCTTCTCATTGTCCCTTGCTAGAGATATGTCAACAGGCCCACCACAAACAACGACTAGCACAACCGGCTTTTTTGAGGCTTCTGCTACACTGCTTATAAGTCTTTGTTGTTCACCGGGAAGAATTAAGTCCTCGCGGTCTAGTTTCTCCCTTTCCTGTGTTTGATCCAATCCCATTACCAAAACTACATAATCGACCTCCTTGACAATCTCAACTGCCTCCTCTATATGAGCTGATGAACATTCAACTGAATCGCACCCAGGATGGTAACTTACATTTACACCTTTCATACAGCTTTGTACCGCTTCAAGGATTGTCATAGTCTTGCAAGGGAAGCCTTCATAATTACCCAGGAGAACTTCAAGAGAATTTGCATTAGGACCGATGACAGCAAATGAGCTTGTTGAGTTTTTCGGCAAAGGAAGGAGGTTATCAGCATTTTTGAGAAGCACTATACTGTTCCTGGCAGCCTCAAGTGCAAGGTTCCGATGCTCATCAGAGCAAACTTCGGTTGGCCCAATTTCTCCGTAAGATGTGTCATTTCTTGGATCTCCATCGAAAAGGCCCAACCTCATTCGAACAGAGAATAGGTTTTTAAGGGCACGGTCTATTTGTTGTTCTGTAATCTTGTTTTGGACAAGTGCTGATTTGGAGTATTTCGGCGTGTAAGAGCCACACTCCACATCCATGCCTATGTTTACATCAAGGCAGAAGAACACGGTAAGGATTCCGATTCCATTTCTGATATGTTTGTGATTGGACCTTTTTTTTTCTGCAAAATACATGCAGGTGATAAGGGGGGGTAGGGGTAGTTACCTGCATTCAAAACGGCCGCAACTGCATCTTCTGGTGTTTTAGCATAGCCTTGCTGTTGATAAATAATGGGAACTGCATTACAGTCTGATACTATGTACCTAACCACCAAATTAACCACAAAGGTTAAGGAGGACATTATTTAGACCATGAAATTCAACAATGATAGAAATTGGCAGATGAGATAATGCAGCTACCCATCAAAATGCCACTGTTGTCGGGCGGTGCCTGTTAGGAAATCATAATGTGCACAGCTAGGAACTCCATTCACGCGGTTATATGCACACATAATGGAGCTTGCGTGACCTTGCTTCACACAGCTCTCGAAAGGAGGTTGAAATGTATCGACCATATCTTGCTTTGTCACCTTTAATTTTAAACACGCAATGATAAAACAGGAGACAGCCTAAGGAAAAACACGAAAGAGACAAATTAATTTAGTTATACCTTAGCATCGAACATGTATCGAGTCATCCCATGCCAGTTATCCAAATCATGTGCTGTAAAATGCTTACAGCAAGCAGATGTTTGAAGGTGCTCTGAGTATTTCATTCCTCGAAAAGTATACCCTTGAAGCCCTCTAACATAGAACACTCCATAAGCCGAAGTCAAGTAGGGATCTTCTCCAGGAGTTTCCTGTCCTCTTCCCCATCTGGGGTCCCTGAATATGTTCAGGTTTGGTGCCCAAAATGTTAAGCCTTTGCCTTGTCCCACATTGTACATTGCCCTTGCTTCAGTTCCAATCGCCTACATTAATTCCGGAAATATTAAAATTATATCCGTCTTTCTTAAAAACGTGATGAGCTTTAAGGTCACCAGTTGGAGTAATATTACTCAGTAAATCAGGAAGGCATGGATTCTAAAAATGAAGTCACTGATTTCACTAGTCTTCAAGATATAAGGCCTCACTCGTCTCGATCTTTAATATTCACTATTCATCAAATATAAGCTAGCTTACCTGATAGAGTCACTAACTAAAGAAACTCAAGAGAACCGAACTCTCATTACCTTTATCTTCTGACGCATCATCCATATATACATTTAACTAATTTACAAATTTATTTTATCTATGACAAAATGAGACACGAAAATGAAACAGAACGAGTAAGAGGTGACTCACCCGGGCAATGCGATACCAAAGTCGACGATCAAAAGAAGCAGCAGTTAGAATAATCTGAGGGAACATTGTCGCAGCTGTGACCACCACTAAGCCGTAATGAAATGTCCCATTTGCGTCGAACGTGGCATTAAACCGATACCCACGACCATGCCTCGACACACCATGAAGCGACTCGGACCACCACTCGTACGCTGGCACGCCAAGTCGAGGGATTGGTGGGGCGGAGTTAGTGAGTTGAGCTACCTTCTCGTCAATGCTGAGCCGAGTCACAAGGTCCTCGACTCGCTGGTTGATGGGTAATTGTGGGTTGCAAAACGGGTATGACTTTGTATCCGGGTCGGATGGGTTGCAAGCGAAGAGTGGTGGTGAGCCGGATGAGTCGGCTCGAGCGAGTAGAGTACATAGGAGGCAGAGTAAGGTAATGAGTTTCATGGCTGTAGAGCAATGAGATAAGGAGTGTGATTTTTTTGGAGTAGTAAAAGGAGGAAAAGCGTGCCAGTTACGGAATCTGCAGTTGTAATGTTGTGAAGTGGAGTTTGATGTCATAGTCAAGTCACTATGAGTGTACCTTCCTTGGAGGGTCAATTCTATTTGAACGACAGATGAGACGGTTTTAAAATAATTATTTAGAACATTAAAATCTAACTAGATGTTGGAAAAACAAGGCAGAACTTGTGGTGTTGTATTTCTGGTCTGAGTTTACCCTCCTCGGATGGTCAAATATATTTGAATGACAGATGAGACGGTTTTACAATAATTTTTCTTAGAACATTTAAGATCTAACTAGATCCCTTGTATCATGAGTTTAAGAGGGTAATGAATTTTATTGTCATGTGAGGATTTGTTTTCATGGTGGTTTGAAATATGTGGTGTGTGCATCAGTGCATGGTTTATGGAAAGTGCAACTTTAATGTAGTATAGGGGAGTGGAATGCAGTGTAGTGTAGTGGAGTGGAGTGTGCTGTGTGCAGACTGCAGTCTCATGTCATTATCAACTCATCATGATGTTGAAAAAAAACTAAGTTTCTTTAACTATGGATTTATGGAATTGATCCGAAAGAACAGGGCCTTATTTTATCAATTTGAAAAACGTTACGAACAGTCTCTTAGTTTCAAAAGGGTCAATCTGAAAAAAATGACAGTTTATTGCATAAATGATAACTAACTATATCGTACCAGTGACTCAGTGAGCGTCTGAGCATGTCCATGTCATTTTTTGACAGGGATCGCCGTCATCTTTTCGTCCTTTTGAATGTCTTCGTCTATATCTCCCATCTTTGTTAGAATTATCTGCTGAAGCATTAAGGAGTAGAGAGTTGAGTGTAAGCTTCGTGTTTCAATCCAAAATAGTGATTAATGAGGTATTGAAACAACAATTGCAACAATGGTGATCTCGAAAGGAAAATTTTATACAACCACTCCAGTATTCATATAAAGCATTCTGATAAACACTTTCATCATACACAGATTTAGGCCTGAGATTAAACTACAGATACCATGACCAGACTATTTCATCAATTTTTTGGTGCCACTGTCTCATTGATAGTATGAAAATACACGGACTTCGTAAGTGTGAAGGAAAAAGATAGGCTGATTAGCTGATATAGTACATGTTCATACGAGTTGCCTTTCCATTAAGAAGGGGATACAAAGAGTTCTCGGTAGAAAATGCCATGCGATGTAACCAGTTCTGTTTTGCCCTGAACCCAAACAAAAGCAAGGGAATTCGCGGGAGAGGGTGGGGGGAGCAAACTGTGGAGCAATTAGACTCAATAAGTTAGCACTTGAAAACCTCCTTCTGCCACTGATTACTTCACTACTCAGTTCGCAACCAAGTACCTTAGTTGTTGATAGCAAGCACTTACCTCCGGTAGTTCAATTCACACAAATCCCTTAAATTACAATGGCCGAACACTACTCTTGAATATACCTTTATGGCTTTATTGCTGATTTGCAACTCAAAATCCTCACTGTAGTACATACTTCATGATAAACCAGTAAATCTAAACAACCGGGATAGCTGCAGCGAAACTCTGTGGGGGTACGCATATAGCAACACGACTATCTATCTCACATCAAAAAGTAAGTCGCGTATAAGTTATAACCCATGTATTGATTGTTAATTCTATCCTACTTGAGCACAAATGAGCATGATGTTACGTAAAATATTCGCTGTCAAAAATCGCCAAAAATCGTTCACACCCTATGAAATCACCTATACTACTACCGCCACTCACTCAGTCACTCATACCCTATGTAGGTGCACTCGGAGTACATTCTCCCAAATTATGAAATCGCCAAAAAGGCGAAAATCTTTATAAAGCATGTTCTCCCTGGTGTACCTAACAGGTTGACGTATCTAATCAAATTCACTCAAAACAGCTTCAGCAGTTAACGTCTTACCAGTTAACAATACCTGTTGTTGCAAAACCACCAGCGACCAACCTCGTAAAAACGCTTCAGTCGATAGTCTATGTTAAAAAAAACAAAACAAATTTAGATTATGTAAAACCAGCTGAAAAATTAATTCAACACACAAAACAATTCAATAAATCGAACTAAAAACCTGGAACTTATATATCAATAAGTAAATAGTAAACAGAAGCAAGTTCATCAACATCAATAATGGAGCTTCGTCTCATCACTACTCTAAAATGACGCGTTTAATTCCTCAGCGGCTCCAACGTCGAAATCGTCATCTTCATCGGTGTTGAAGAGGTTGATGTCGACGAAATTGAGAGATGAAGCGAAGAGAATTGAGAGAATGAAACCCTAATTTGGGATATTGGGGGTGGAAATTGATTAAATTGGAGGAGTTTGGAAAAATTGGTTAATTTGGCGGGAGAGTTGGTTATTCCACGACTACTACAACAAGTCTATACAATTGCCAAAAGCCTACTTGATCCAAATTCCAAACTGTTTGAAGTATATGATTCGGTGAGACTCGAATGAATAAAAATGGATATGAGGTGTGGCTCGATGTTAAATTGATATCGCATGACAATATATCCTTTAACAACATTTCAACCTTATTTGTTCCAGCCAGAATCCGACCCGAACTCACTCATGACCCGATAAAACATTAGCTTAATCATTGTTCAAATAAGACATTTGTTTAATTGTTTTCACTCAAAGCTAAAATAAATACACTTTTACATAATTGAACGTGAAATTATCGATCCAAAAGTACATGTTGATAACCTAGCCCGATACTAATCCGAACCAAACCCAACCAGACTAATCTCCCGATTATGACTTAATTCGACAACAATACAACATAAGCTGTAATTGGCAAAGCTGTTATTGATCCAACACAATCTGAGGCTAATATGACCGACCGATCGTACTAGTTTTAATTTTGGGAAGATTTAAGAAATAGATGTAAAGTTACTACTCTACCTCTTTAATTAGTACTAACGGAGACAATTTAGAGAGTGATAGTTAAAAGATTTAGATACCAAATTTATAAAGAGGACAATAGAAAGTGAATTAGAGAGTATTTACTGAAGGGACGTGCTAAATCCCGCACATTATTTTACTCAATCCCGCGCATTTTTCCCCCTTTATTAAATTGAAAACTTAAAGAATTATTTGTAACCGACACCGACAACCCCATCCACCCTCCCTCCCAGGCCCCAGCGCCGGCAACCACCCTTCCACGCCCACATGCCTGAGACGATCATTCCGTCCTGCACTCAACCCATCAACCACAGGCCACCGATGACGGTTGACTTAGGGCCATAAACTAGCTAGAGACGACTCTAGTACCACCGATTCGACGAGGCGGAAATTGGGAATGAGAGTTGGGTCGACCCGCAGTAGCAGAACAAGGATGGGTTCGACTACGAAGGCGACGATTGGGCCACAAATCACCGGCGACGACTTGAGCCCGTAAACCACCGGTTTGGGGATGGTTGTTGGGTATATGCGCGTTATATGGTGAGGGCGCCAGGGCGGTGAGGTCAACGGCGGAGGGAGATGGGAAAT
>JAGPOY010004745.1:0-11642 GCA_018983105.1 Silene uniflora | reverse complement strand
CAGTGAAGATGGAGGGCATTAAGTGTTTAATGTTAAATATTGACAATAAATAAATGTTGCAATTACAAATTGACAATAAAATATAGATAAAGGTACAACACAATACCCAAGACACTTAACTCTTTTTGTTGACAGTTCACTTGACAGTTGTATTCGGTACCCATATTAAAGCAAAATGGTATATATTTGGCCCGTCGCAAGCTTGCGACGGGTACCTCCGTCACAAATAAGAATTTGTGTAAAGGCAATCGATAACTTTATTTTCCTATCCCTTTCTTTTAGACTCCCAACCAAACGCCCCCTAATTTATTATCCGTGAAAATCACGAAATCGTAATTGTACAATTCCCTATTTACTAAACAGCATATTTAATTAATTTTTAAAAATCTAGAGAGGTATCGTAACTTTTATACTCCGTATTATTTTAAAAGTATAACTTGTACTCCCTCGCATTTACTATAATCACCCCACTTTCATAAACGGATTATTCAAGTAATCACTCAATTTCTTTTTTTGGTAACTTTTACTCTTATTTTATTCATCCATCCCTCCTCTCACTAAATCTACACAACTCTTTTACTCATATTTTATTACTTTCTTTAATGTTTTGGCCCCACAATTCCTTATTTAACTCATAATAATTCATCTCTCTCTCCCATCACCAACCCCATACAACTATTTTAGTCTTATTTAATAATTTTCCTTAAGTACCGTGCCCATATCAAATGGGGTGATTATACTGAATGGGAGGGAGTATAAATGATTGGTTAAATTACATGGAAATCATGTATTAAAAAATCGACATAAATAAATAACTATCCGGAAAAATTGAGAATATTAGATTATTGAGAATCTAACAAAATAGCATTGTGAAACAATATACTCCATATATACATTACCTTGTCCTTATCTAGTCGTCTACATGGGATATTTTTAATTCATACTTCCTCTCATTCACTATAATCATCCCACATTTCCAAAACAGATTATTCAATTAATATTCTCATTTCTTTTCTTGGTAACTTTTACTCTTATTTTATTTATCCCTCTCTCCTATCACCAAACTCCACACAACTTTTTTACTCTTATTTTATTACTTTTTTTAATCGGAAATTTCTCATGGTACCCCTTAATTTTGTCAGATTTCTCATGGTACCCCTGCTTTTAAAAATGTGCCTATGGTACCCTTGAGTTTCCATTTTTGTGCCCATGGTACCCCTTAATATAACTTCCGTTAAATGACCGTTAACTTTTGATGACGTGGCAATATTCATCATTGGTTAACATTAATTTAATATTTCATTATTTGTTTAAAATAAAATAAAAGTTTTCACATTTTCCACGGTACCCTTGTGATTTATTCATTCTTCCCCAGATATCCCTAATATGTAACAACTTTTCCATAGTATTCTTGAATTTATATAGTTTTCTCACTACACTCTTGATTTGAGCAATGCAATAACTTGAAAAGGGGTTCATATTGCTATCATTCTATGTGTCAAGTCGATTTACTCTTACTACATAATCAACGCTACTTTTATGTTAAAATACAAGAGCTTGGACAACATTTTAATCTTTGTCTTTATGGCATCAATAACTTTATTATTCGAACTTTCTTTTAGTAAATATAGCCATGTTGGACATTTGTTGAGCTTCTTCTACCGAGTTAACATAGCTCATTAAGTTATGATTTATTTTTTACATAAAATTTCTTAAATCTATTGATTTGTTAAGTTTGTGGGTGTTGAATTGTAATGGTTAAAGATAGTGTTTATTTTGTTGTAAATTAAAGGATATCTGGGGAAAATGTAAAAAGTACAGGGGCACCATGGGAAATATCAAACTTTTATTTTTATTTCATGTATATTATTAATTTTTTAATTACTAATTTATTGCCACATCATCAAAATTTAACGGTTATTTAACGGACGTTACATTAAGGGGTACCATGGGCACAAAAATGGAAACTCAAGGGTACCATAGGCACATTCTTAAAAGTAGGGGTACCATGAGAAATCTGACAAAATTAAGGGGTACCATGAGAAATTTCCGTTTTTTAATTGTTTGGCCCTACAATTTCTTATTTAACTCCTAATAATTCATCCCTCTCTCCTATCGCCAACTCCACACAACTATTTTACTCTTATTTTAATACATTTCCTTAAGTACCGTGTCCATATTAAATGGGGTGATTATAATAAATGAGAGAGAGTACAGAGCACATTGTATAAGATAACAAATTCCATATTATTGCATTCCTTATCTCCCGTACTTGTTCAACCTTCTTATTGAAGTATTAGACTTCAATTCCATAATTCCATACCGCCTTGAAATGAAATTTAGCTAAGCAGCGCACTTTGTTGTATTCTATTGTGTCTGCACAATGGTCACAATCACACAAACCAATACTACTAAATGAGAAGGCAAGGAGAGAATAAACAAAACAAAATTAAGATTTATATATAGGAGTTGTGATCCTAGTTTACAACAATTGATTTATATGTTGGATTAATCTCCCCAAACTCCTAATACTAAATGATGGAATAGAGTGTGTTGATGTTTCAAATGGAAATACGTAAATGAATTACGTTTTTGGAAGAGGGAACATATAATGCACAAGAGTTATGTAATTGTTTTAATTAAAACAATTAATAACTTAGTAGAAGTTTTGATGTTATCTTAGTATAAAAAGAAGTTGGTGCTAATAATTTTAGTACACACAAAAAGGAGAGACAAATTAATATATTTGGTGAGAATACTTCTTGTTCTAAAGGAGAGAAAAGAGAGTGTTCAACATCCATTAGAAAGAATAAGAGTGAGATAAAGTTTGAGAGAGAGTGACAATACTAGTGCGTGATTGTACTCTAGGAACTTTGTAATATCTTATTAGTGGATTAATTTGTCGAGAGAGCCGTGGTTTTTTCCCTTAGTTGAGAAGGGTTTCCACGTGAGAAATTGTGGTGTCATTTCATTTGCTCTTACTTACGTTTATTGTTGGTGTTCAATCCTAATATCGTTGTTGGGTTAGATTCTTCCGACACCGGGTTTACAGGACGCTTCAAAAAAAAAAAAAATTTGTGATCCTAGTTTACAACAATTGATTATTATACAAATATTTGAACTACACACATAGTAATAGACATTGAACACTACTCTAATTTCTAGTACTGTATCATTAATGTGAGCCGCCAAAAATGACCAACAAATCTGAATTAGTAGTTATGTTGGTCAGACGTGCATTCATGTTTGTCTGTCATAGTTGTTTTTGGTTCGCATGATGATCAAACTTGATAAAAAAGAAACACCCATTAGTTAATTATCCGCAAAGGCTTTTGCCAACTGGAACGTGATCCAAGATGTCAAATTTGGTTTCGGATTGAACTTTACCTACACAAAATAGTTATTTTTATAACATTATAACCCATGAGATTATGACGCAATTATCATTTTGGTTCATCCGGAAATAGTCTACCTCCGAACATCTGACTAACAAATAATTTCTTTTCCTAGATCCGAAAAAACACGATAATGAATCATTACTCATCAACCATAAAAAATCACTAAACCTAAGTATAATAAATATTACTCCCTCTTGTTCGGTTGAATTTCAGAAGTTTCATACTCCCTCCCATTCATTATAAGTGTCTCATTATCTATTTCCGTCTATTCACAATAATGTCTCATTGTCTATTTTTGGTAATGTTTTATACTTCCTCCATTCCATTTGATTCTATACATTTGATTAAAATATACCTCACATATATTCTACAAATGTATAGAATCAAATGGAATGGAGGAAATACTTATTTTAATCACTTCAACCCACACCAATACCCCACCTCACCCTAAAACAATATTTATTTTAATCACTTCACCCACAATAATACCCCACATTAGTACATTACCTTACCTCTCTCCAATTACCTCACTCCACTACAATACTTTACATTATTTAACTCATTTCCTTAATTTCCGTGGCATCCTCACAATGGGACACTTATAATGAATGAGGGGGAGTAGATTATATAGATACAAGAACCACTATTCATTTTCCTAGACACGTGGCGTCCTCTCAGTGAATTTTTTCCCGCCCAACTACTCCATCTAACCCTAGATTAAACCACTATATTCTACTGCCTACTGCCTCCCTGAGTCCCCTCCTTCACATTCATCAATCAATTAGCCAATCGGTCCATGCATCCTTCATCATTTGGTCCCAATCACCTTCTTAGAATCACCTATTACTTTCTTTCAATCAAAGAACATGGATTATTTCGGTTCTAATAATAATTTGTTTAGTTGGGTTCTGAAGAAAAAATGTTCTTCATGGAAGCCATTGATGAGCTAGAGCAAAGCTTAACAACGAAGCAACTGTATTTGAGAGAATTGAATTGAGAAGAAAGCTAAATTAAATGTGAATTTGTATTATGAAAATTCTTAAGTTACAATTATGTTATGTACATGTATTTATATGCAAATGTGTAACTAACTAAAATATCTAGATATTATGTTGGTTGTTTGCTGACTGCAGTTGACTAATAACAGAATTCTGTTATGCTGACTCAGATATGAGTCATCATAATAGACTTATAACAAACTATGACGAGCTGGCAACATTCTTCTAGACTCTTCTGGATGCTTCCTCAAGTAGGTGTGAGCAGATGATGATGAAGTGCAGGTGATGGCAGCTTTCCTATTGTCAAGCAAGTTATGTCAGCTGCTGCTTGATATCTTCAATACCCTCCTGTCAAGTTGGACTTGGTGGAACTGAAACAAGTCCCGACTTGTGAGTGAAGTATGTATGTTGTGATTCTCCAAGGCCCTTTGTCAGGATGTCTGCAGTCTGAGAAGTAGTACCCACATGCTTGGTCTGTATCAGGCCATCAGTAATTCTTCCCCTTATATAATGACAATCTAGCCTTAAATGCTTTGTTCTCTCATGGAATACCGGATTCTCAGCAATATGTTGGGCATCATTATTATCACAATACAATGTTATTGGAAGAGGAACTGAAATGTTGAAATTATGCAGCATGCTCTTTATCCATACCAGTTCACTTGAAGTTTGACTCATATTCCTGTATTCAGATTCTGCAGATGATTTGCTTACTGTATTTTGTTTCTTTGTTTTCCAGGATATGAGTGAAGATCCTAGAAATACACTATATCAAGATAAAGATCTTCCACTAAAGGCACAAGTCCCCTAGTCAGCATCACAGTAGCTGGTTAAGATGGTTGGGGCATAAGAAGAATAGAACAGTCCATAGTTCAAGGTATACTTCAAATACCTCACTAGGTGAAGAGCTGCTTGCATATGAGGTATTCTAGGTTCACTGAGAAACTGACTAAGCTGTTGGACAGAATAAGAAATGTCTGGTCTTGTTAAATTTAGGTAAAGTAATCTGCCAACCAGGCGTCTGTAGTCTTCTGGATTGTTCAAAAGGTTAGCCCCGGAAGTAACGTAAACATAACAAGGCACATGTAACTCATTCGCAACATCGAGCATGGTACTACAAAACATGTGGAAGATAAACCCAATAGTCAAATTTGGATTCTTTGACACTCGAAAATCATAACAAGTGGCAACTTTAGGACACGACATGCAAAATCCCTCGAGTTGGCAATCGGATCAATCAGGTCAGTTCTGAGCTAGGCGTCAAGTCGGCTCGAATAATATTGGGTTCGGGTCAAACCAAATTAACCTACCCTTTCAGGTCGAGTCGGATTTGATCTGAGTTGTTATCGAGTCGGTTTGATGAAATGATGTATCGGGTCAAGATGGGTTTGGGTCGAGTCATTATCATGTGCCCAGCCATTTCGAATAATTATCGTACTTGGAACCCAATCGTTTATCCTTCATTTCCGACACAATTTAACGAGCTTTTTTTTCCTCGTAAAGCAAAACAAAGGAATGCCCCCAATTATTATTTTTTGTTTTCAAGTGCAATCCATTCCAATGTTTTTACACTTATTGACTTATGGTTGACATAGCACTTAATGTCTGAATTTGCTCGCTCTACACTCGCTCGGTCGTGCTTGTTGAAAACGTTGTTCGCAGTCTTTCTGTAAATCCGATCGCTTAATCGAACAGCCCGATCTCAAGTTTTTCTAAACCCGTGACTTTTACGAGATTTATAACTAGTTGAAGCTTTAACAACATGAAAATACATTATTTGTTGGGGAAAACCCAAAGGTTTTACTTCATTAAAGATAAATATAAAAGAACAGCATCACTTGCAATCGGTGGACGCACCTCCGACCTTATTGATTTACATGCAAGTATGCAAATCCGGAGAAAGATGATTACAACAGCATTGAACATATAAATGCTACATATGTACCTAAAGGTAACGTAGATGACGTACGACCTTGGCAAAAGCAGCTCCACAAAAAGAAGCATGCTTCTTTGACAATACATATTTCGTCCTCGCACCTTTCGAAGCTAAAAATCGGCCATCCGTTGGCAATGGAAGGGGGACATCAACACGAGAACTTCTTTCCTCCAACCAACTCGGGGAATGTGCCTTCATTAAAAACAAAGGTAAACAAATGATGAAGACATAGTGAATATGTGTATGTATACAACGCCACTAATATTACGTAATTTCTAAAAAAATAGATTTCTTACTTTTGTAGAAAACTTCCTCGTATGATTATCAAAACTCCTACCACTTAATTTCTTGCGTAATTTCCATGTGCCTTTGACATTATTCAGTGAAGTTTCGGTAGAGTTGCAAAACCTAAAGGTTAAAAGTGTTGCAAGATTAATTATAAGCAGAGCATTACTGATTATATATGATTAGCAAGAACGTTAGAATATAACACCGATCTCGGGACTCCAACCAGCTTAAAGAACAATGCTAGACCTGAGTACTTCATCATGGTCGTACTCAACTTCTACTTTCTCATCATATGCCGCATCCTCTATGAGTGATGCTACTCGTTCTCCTAAATCCTGAACCTCTTCTAAATCCTGAAACTCAAATTTGATGGCTAGCTTTAGAAATATGTGTGACCCAAAATAGAAAATGTAAAGAGTTCAAAACAAAAATAATATGTAAAGAATCTTGATGAATGGAACAATATAGTATAAAATCATACGTTAGTACAGCCATCCCACACAAGAAGCTTGTCTCCAATTCTATCAAAGATTTCGAGAAGTCGTAGAGTCTTCTTTATCTCCTTCAACTCTGTATTATTACTAACACCCAAGGACCGAGATATTTCCGCTAATAGAAATTGTCGCATCTCCATTATATTCTTAAAACCAATAGTAGCATTTTCTCCATCAATTGTAGATGATGAAGACATTATGAGATCGCTCGCAATGGCGAGCAGAGCACCAACTTCAAACACCTTGCCTTGTTTTAGATATTTGAAGAATTCAAGTTTGATTTCTGTCGTGTTCCGAGCAATTACTCTAATAATATCAGAGTAGAGCGACTTAACAGAAAAAAAATACAAAATGTAAGAAATCTGAAGTTAAACAACAACAAAAAACAAATAGGAGGTTTGAACTTTAAATGGAATAGGTTGTGGTCAGGTTTGGTTTGGGGGGTACCAAAAAAATTTAGCCCATACATGTCACAACATTTTAGGATCGAGAAAAATATAAATAACATTTTAAGGCCATGCTTTTAGACTAAATTTCGTATTAATAAGTTCAGTTTCATTAAGTTCAGCCAGCCCCATTAGTCCATTAGTTTCACTGCAACATATTGTTATTGTTATTGTTATTTCAAACAATTTCGGTCCAAAAAAGAGGGCCGAAATCTAATTCAGAACTGTATGACGACTACATTGACCGCTTACATAATAACTTAAATATTGTTACTTCACACATGCATTTAAGGAGCGAACAAAAAAAGGAATATGCAAATAGAATGTGAATCGGACTAAATCAAAAACCAAAGCCTTCACCACTAAACCATATGATGTTGGTATATTCAATGCGCTAATATTTAAATATCTCCTATTCACGAGTATTTGGGGTTGCAAAAGTTCGTTCCCTTAACCAATTTCTTTAGCTTTGGGCTAGCGGTTGCTACTCTTTGCAACCACGGGGTCCTCCCATGGTTGTAGAAGAACACAAGTAAAAGGACAGCCCGGTGCATGATGGTGTCTACGCTAGGCGAGGGTCTGGGGATGGGTCTCACCACAAGGGTGTAATAGGGGCAAGCCTTCCCTTGCCATTTTGGCAAGAGGCTGCTCCTAGGACTTGAACCCGTGACCTCAGAGTCACAAAGCAACACCTTAACCGGTGTGCCAAGACCCCTTTCAAAAAATGTATAATAAAAGAAAGAGTAATATACCAGTTGACAAACTTCAATAACTTGGTGTATTGGAGATTTCCAACCGTGACTAACCCAAACACAATAGCTGCAAAAAAGTGGAAAATTATTAACGAAGAAAGGTTAAGCTCTATGACAACAAAGATAATACATACCGGCAGTAATAGAGTGCAACATTGAGTGGAAGAGCATTCTTCAAACAAAGATGAAGGGATGCAAAATCGGTTCGGAAATCCGCTGAAAACCCTTTATCTAACAATAACGAAGCTATCCTAGAAGTAGCTTCTCTAGCAGCAAAATGCAAAGGCATATTTTTTCCCAAATCCGAAAGATAGTAATTAATATCACTTTCATCACCGACTTCTCCATCAAGAATTGCAGCAAGACAATTTGCAGCATCACAGCCACAAATCTCCAGAATTACTCGTTCTTTATTGATTGGCTCGAGGCGACTAAACAAGCGAACAAATTCATGCTTATTATCCTGTTTCACGAGAGCAATTGTGCGAAAATACAAACCAGTAGGAGTTTCTTCATCATGAGAATCCTGTCGAAAACCCAACGGAACGACATAGAATTAATATCATAAACGGGAGTTAATTATTGCAAAAATTAATATCATAAACGGGAGTTAATTATTGCAAAAATGGATCATTGATATAGAAACAGAGAAATAGAGAGCCAATTATGTGAACATAAACGAGAGTATATAACCTGGGACATCTTGTGTTCAACTTAGTCTTGTGTTCCTGCCATTTAATCAAACTAAACAGGATTATTTGAATGTGACATTAGCATATAATGAGATTGGTAGAGTGGAGTTGAAGGGAGGAAGTATTAGTATATTACATGCGATACTGGCGGTGTATGATGAATAAAAAACAAAGAGAAATTAACAGGACTTACGGATCTGATGCTTCAATGGAATAGGGTAGATGATGTAGATGAGAGATGATTGTCGTTCGGCTGCACCAAGGGAACAAGAAGGAGATTAGGGTTTTTGTTGGGGTTTGTTTTACTCCGCTTTTAAACTTATCGTTAGGAAGGGCGGTCTTAAGGCATTAGCAATAGACAAACCCCAAATAAGGTTTGTCGAATGCCACATTACTCAACGTACAAACCCCTCTAATAATAAACCTCAACCCAACAATAGACAAACTTTTCCAAGGTTCATATTATAGGATCCACGTGAAATTATCTATTGTTTTCCTCATATATATATGCATATATATGATAGGTACATTTGAGCAAAGTAACCCTTGGAAAATAAAAATCTCGTAACTTTTACATGATCCACCACTTATCATGTCAATTGACAAACCTGTATACAAATGTGTAACCCTTCTTATGTATAAACCCCAAACCTCATATTCAACAATAGGGAGGTCTGTCAACAAACCTCTAAAAAGTACACAAAGCTTCATCGACAAACCTCTATTGTTGATGCCCTTATAGATCAGCCCAAACATGCCAATAAAGCCTAAATCACGTTAGTCCAGATCACATTACTCTGTCTTCATCCTTTCTTGAAAGATTTTTTTAGTAATAATTACGGGGGCGTTTGGTTAGAGAAAGGGAAAGGAAATCAGAAAGGGTAAGAGGGGGAAAGGTAAGGAATTACCTAAAATTTAACTAGTTGTTTGGTTGCATTGAGAAAAGAAAATAAGGTACACCCACTCTAGGGGGTACTTAGAAAAAGATTGATGGGTTGTGGTTTGATTTGGTGTGCGGGTGGTGGTTTGTGTGGCGTAGTGGTGGCGGTGGTTTCGTAGTGGTGGCGGTGTCGGGGCGGCGGTGGTGGTGTCGGTGATGGTGCTTTGGTGGTGGTTGTTGCGGTAGTAGTGGTGAATAAGATGGTTGAAGGGTAACAAAGGTAATGAAATCTCATACCTGGAGGGGTGAGGGGGTAAGGGGTAAGGGATTATTAGGAGGATTGAAGGGTAACGAAGAGAATCACATTCTCTTTGTTTGTGTCAAACAAACACCAACAAAAGCAATCGATACCTTTGTTTTCCTTTCCCTTTCTTTTAGACCTCCAACCAAACGCCCTAATTTATTACCCGTAAAAATCACGAAATCGTAATTATACAATTTCCTATTTACTAAACTAGGTTAGAACCCGTGCAATTGCACGGACATATATAAACAGCATATTTAATTAATTTTTAAAAATCTAGAGTGGTACCATAACTTTTATACTCTGTATTATTTTAAAAGTATAACTTGTATAAATAATTGGTTAAATTAAATGGAAATCATGTATTAAAAAATCGACCTAAATAAATAACTATCCGGAAAAATTGAGAATATTAGATTATTGAGAATGTAACAAAATAGCATTCTGAAACAATATACTCCATATATACATTACCTTGTCCTCATCTAGTCGTCTACATGGGATATTATTAATTCATACTCCCTCTCATTAACTATAATCATCCAACTTTTCCAAAACGAATTGTTTAAGAGCAATTGCAATGGGAGAACTTTATATAAAGTTCTTCCTTTGCCATGTAAGATTTTGTAAATTTCAATAATTAAGAACTTTTTGTTGCAATGGAAGAACTTTATAAAGTTCTTTAATAGGGTCATAATTAATTTGGTATCTCTACTAATTTCTTGTTTTTTTGGGAAGAACTTGGTTCTTCTTTTCAAACCAAGTTTGTCCTTTAAAGAACAAACTTTATTTTGCAATGGGACAAACCTTTTCTAAAAGTTCTTATTTACAAACCCAAGACCAAAAACCTCTCGTTGCAATTGCACTAAGTAATACTCTCATTTCCTTTTTTGGTACGGAGTAACTTTTACTTTTATTTTATTTATCCTTTTCTCCTATCACAAAACCCCACACAACTCTTTCTTTCAGTCAAAGAACATGGATTATTTCGGGTCTACTAATAATTTGTTTAATTAGGTTCTTATTAATTGTTTTGCCCCAAATTCTTGAAAGGTAAAGTTGCTCTATTTTCCCTTCACCTTCACTATTTACCCTTCAAATTTTAAAAATGGATTCAGTGAAAACACATGCATACATATTAACGCACGCCACTCAACCCACCAGTGTTTTCCTTTTCCTTTTCCTTTTATTTATCTTCTTTTGTTCGAATTATTTTCCTAATCTTGTACAGTACACATTTTGCTCATTACGATCTTCATTATGATACTCATTACAATAATTTTGCAGAATATGCTTATACTTTAAAGGTGGACGAAAAAAGTGGTCTCTACAGCTTCAAAGTGGTGTTACTCGAATTTATAACTGGACGACGACCTGTAGGCGATTTCGGAGAAGGAGTGGATATAGTTCAATGGACTAGAGTACAAACTAATGGCCGGAAGGAGAATGTTCCC
>JAGPOY010004744.1:0-11642 GCA_018983105.1 Silene uniflora | reverse complement strand
TGATTTTGATTTTGGTGAGTCTGTAGCTACTGATTGTGGGGTTTCAGTGGTGATATTGTAAGACTTTGATAGCATAACCATCTCGTGGATCAGTGAGCGACGAGATCAGCTCCAATCCTGCAAAGCACACCAGGCACAACAACAGCTCTCCAACTGTTGGCTGTTGCTGCCATTACTTGTGGAACTCCGTCAAAAGCAGAAACAGAAAAGAAAGTGAAGCAACAGTCTATGGCTATGAATCAGGCTGCTATGAAAAATCATTCTTACAATACCAGAAGTCCAATGCAAATACCCAACAGCTCTCCAACTGTTGTCTGAAATCTACCAACGAATACTTCCGAAATACTTAATACTACAAATGATGTTCACATAACTACGGTATTCTACTGCGCATACCTAGAAAGCATAATCTACTGCACTACAGGTGGTCTTCACTTCAATTAGATGCAAGGCGAATCTCATCATCATCATCCTCATCATCATCAGTATCAGCCGTCTCCGACGAGCTTGCCTCGGCGATCGCTGGCAATCTGAGAAATGATACAGTGGTGCTTTGACGACGAGCGATAGCTTCCAATTCTAGTTGTACTACCCTCATTGTCGGTCTTAGAGTCCTATCCTCGTCTAAGCATTGTGTTGCCAGCTTTGTGATGGCCGCGATTGTGTCTTCCGGCACCTCATTCACAACCTCGGCCGCCAACATCTCTTGGAAAGTGGATTTTCTCGTCGCCTCTTTAAAACCTGATACCAAGTCCTCTGTACCTCCGGACTTGGTTTGATAAACCGCTTTCTTCCCCGTCAATAGTTCAATCATTACTACTCCGAAAGCGTAGACATCACTTTTATCATTGTATCGTCCAGTTCGGTGAAATTCATGGTCTAGGTAACCAAACGTACCTTTGAATTTTGTGGTTACATGCGATTTGTCCACACTCATGGACCTTGAAGTCCCAAAATCGGACAATTTGGCTCGATACTTTTCATCCAAGAGTACGTTATCAGTTTTGATATCCATGTGCAAAATTGGGAATGAAGAACTAGAATGGAGATAATAAATAGCACTTGCCACATCTAAGGCAATTTGCAACCTCATGGGCCACCAGGGGCGGCCCAAGGGTTGTTCAATCCCGTTCGCCGAACGGGGGCCCAATGGGTTGGGGGCCTCATCTCGAAAGAGTTTTACGTTAGAGTATGTATAAACATCTAGTAATGTCAGCAAACATTCTTTGGCATATTGGTAGTGGACCTAGCTTAAATCTTATAAAACCAAAGGAGTTTATAGAGGTCCTAGGTTCAATTCTTTGTATGGTCATTTTTACATTAATTTTTTTAGGGTTCTTTTCCTTCGGTTTCCACTTCCGTCTACTTCTTTTCACTAGCTAGCTTTGATTAATTATTTTATTTTCATTTTTTTAAATCTCTTGTTTATCTCCTTCAATATTTAAATGCAAATCCACCATTTTAATGTAGGTGATTTGATAACTTTGTAACTTAAAAAAAATAATAAAAAAAAAATTGGTCTTGCTTAAGACCGTCTTAACTTTACATCACTAAGTTACGACGTTCATAAATAAAAATGGTGTTGAAAAACGGTCTCATATTTTTGTATGACTATAAAGAATACGAGGCGTGCATCATAAGGGCCTCTATCTAGTATTTGGAACAGGGCCTCCAAATTCCACGGGCCGCCCCTGTGGGCCACGTAATCGGGTAGTCATTTTGTGGGCGATGGAGGTATTTCGATAGGGCTCCATTGACTATGTATTCATAAACAAGTAATGGAACATCCGTCTCTAGACAACATCCTAAGAGACGAACTATATTCCGATGATTAATAGCCGAAAGAATAGCAATCTCGTTTATGAATTCTTCCAGTTGAGATTGGTTGTCTAGTTTGTGCTTTTTTATTGCAACCAAACTCCCATTACCCAACATACCCTTGTAGACGGTCCCTTGACCGCCCCGACCAAGGATTCTGTCATCACTGAAATGATCAGTGGCTTTGTCTAATTCAGCTGCGGTGAAGAGGATGTTTTTTTCTGTCATGCCTTGTTCAGCAGAATTCCGCTGTTTGAGCAATAAGCCTCCATTCCTTTTGAAGTTAGCAGCTCTCTGCTTGTTTAATTTCCATCTTCCCACATTAACATAACTCCAATATCCCACAATCAGAAGGAGTATAGAGCCCAAGCCAATGCTAATACCTGTTATAGAAACATTAGAGATTAGTTCAGCAAAACGATGCTTAAATTTAGGCTTGTACTCATAAGTTACTGTCTATGATTCAGACAACAAATTTAGGTCATGACTCAATTGACCATATGTTTTGTCGATATATACCAACAATTTATCTTGCGACTACTTTTCGGGGGCACATCAGAGTATCCGACTTAACCATAACCAACTATGCATTTAAAAATCATTCAACTCTAAAGAAGACAAGACAGAACTGGCACCGTCGTTCAACAAATTAAAGAAACAAAACTTTGGGGATTAAACTAAAAAGATACAATAAAAAAGCCAGAAAAATGTTTAATGATTTGTTTTGCACTATACAAAGTTCGGAGCTATAGTTTGACATATTGACAAAGAACATTCTGTATTAGTTGGAAGACAGACAGACAGTTGTAAGGAAGTTCTTTTTAATCAAATTGGAAGAAAGTTAAGGGAAACCATTTGCAGAGAGTTAATTTAGGAGTAAACTCATTGACAACATAACAATTTTGTTCAGTAACCAACAAAAAACAAAACATGGATGATGCATCTATATCAGAACTTTTGATAGCGGTAATGTTGTTAAAGTCGAGCATTTGGACTTCGATAGTGGGAAACTTGTTAAAAAAATCTACGTTATATTTAAACTATAAGGATTTAATAACTCAATTAATCATTAATCAAAGTTAAGCCATTTACCACTTTCGCACTTAAAGTTAATAGGAAAACAAAGACACTACTTTCATAAGATTAAGATGGATATGGAATTACGAATAACCATACTTCACACAAAACTTACACCATATATTGATTTTATTCCTAGTAACTTAGCGAATACAATTCAATAAGTTCAACATTCAATAAGTCGAGACTAGCTATCATATTAAAATGAACATTTTCACATTGACTAAGTTAACATAAATAAATTCTTATGAAGAAGGAAGCTAAATTTACCTATAGGCAAGAATATACTCATTTTGTTCGGGGAACAATGGAATTTACTCCCCGCCTCGCTATGATAGCCCCTCGGACAAGAACAAATGAAGCTTCCCTTGGTGTTTGTGCATATATGAGAGCAGGGATTACTCGGTCCTCTGCACTCGTTGATATCTAAAACATGAAAAAAGAAACAAACATCATTAGTAGGATAAAAAAACAGTTTTGGTCTTCAACAGATTGTAAAAAACATGGAATATAGGCATATATATGTGAAATTAAACTTAGATTGGTGAATTATAATGTTACTCGTCGGGTCGGGTTATTTAATCGTCGGACGATTATGGTCACAATGACTCCATCATCACCATATATTTTAAGACACATTAAACATAATGCTACTGAGATTAGTTGATTACGATCCGAACAACATATAATCGTTTCTAACCCACGCAATTCTCTAAATTTGCCTTTCAATTAACAACATGTTTCGTACAACAGAATATTTTTTATTGAAACAGCAACAGCTTGGACTCCTTCAAGTTCTCCCCCACAGGCCACAGTAAACATGCAAATAAATGAATATTACTAGCTCCATATTCACTCGTTCTTTGCAGGGACGAAGCTAGGGTCAAATTTTGACCCGGACCGATTTCCCCTTCGTCTCATGCTTATACTCATCGATTTATCATAGATTTTATATTATTACTTTAACATTTTCGATATATTTATTTTTACAAAACAATACGGAGTAATATTTATTTTTTAAACATATTTATTCCATATATTTTATATATAGAATTATTATCTATAACATGAAACAAATCCAAAACATAAATGATGATAAACCTAAGTTAAGACGGTTCTATTACAATTTAAGGTGAGACTAAAGTCGTAAGAATTATTTTTTGATATTAAAAAAATAGTAGTCAAATGCTAAAAAATATATCGTTGGTGGGAGACGAACCAAGACTTTTACAAGAACTCCAACCTTCCCTCAAGAGTTTACCACTTTGCTACTACAGACTACTGCTCAAGATCATTAACATTTACTAATTATTCCTTAAAAGTTAACCCGGGCCATGGCCCATTCGTCCCTGGTTCTTTGTAAGGAAAACCACAAAATTTCTACCTGACGACTTAACTGCGAAATTTTGTACCATACAAATATTATGTTAAAATGCACCATTTTTTTTTATAACTTTCTTGTACATCTCGTGAACTTAACATAATAAAGAAAAACAGGCTATTTATTAGATTTCCTACAGTAAAAATTTCAAGAAGTTGCGAATTTATACTGGAACCCGGAATTACCCTAAATTTCCCCTTTTATCTTGCCTTTATACCGGTATATAGATTTTTAAGCAACTTTTTTATTTCTTTATTTTAAAAGTAAATATAAAAAATCATGTGTAACAACACATCCACCAAATTCCAAAGTCAAATACAATGTTGACTTATAGTCAACATTTTAAAGAACCAAATGATCCCAACAACAGAATAAGCTGGAAGAAAAAAAAAAACATAATAAAAAAAAATAAATTCAAACATAATATCAACGGTACGAATATGTGTATGGCGTTTACTAACCTTTGCAACCGTTATTTACATACGGATTTCCGTCAAACCCTTGAATACATTTGCATCGGTATCCATGCACCCCGAGTTCTTGTTCGACGTCAACACACTCACTGTTTTGCTTACAAACATAGCCCGTTTTTTTCCGATTGTAATCCCGACAAGTGTTGTTCGGAATGAACCAATCCAACACCCTCTCTAAATAATCCAACTTGTTCATAAAATCAGGTGTATCAACATCAATAGCCCGACGAAAGCCTATGGCTGACCGTTTTGATGCTACGAAAGAGTAGGTACATTTCACCGTTGGTATACTTGATTTACCCTCCTCAATTCTTAAACTTGAATTATACTCAATCCTTTCTAAAGTAGCCTTATAGGTTTGAATACCCTTTGGTAAGGGGGCTTGGCAACACCCAATCCCGGTACACTTATCGTTGAGGATATCATTCTTGTCCGTACATAGGGTTAGGCAATTAACCAAATTTCTACCGTTGATGGTATTGAAGTTAAGGACGCCATAATAATTACAGCCAACGATCGTATAGATGTTGGCTGTACTCGACAAAACCAACGACCTCGATAACTCTTTGTAAGTAACCCACATAGATAAGGTATCGGAGTCACAATGTGTATCTGTATTTGTTTTGAGGCTTATTTGAGTTCTTGAAAGATTTGTTACCCTAACTAGGTCGCGATAGAGAAGGCGGCCGGTTTCGGTTTCGTTTTCTTGATAACAAGTCAAGGTAAACTCCTTGGATAGCGCACATCTCTCGCTTAAACCAAAAGGGAACTGTACCGTGATGTTGTTGCAGGTAGAAGGACAACTAGAAGCAGATTCGGTGACGGCCGTGACTAGTACTGTGATGAAACTCCACACCACAAGCATGGTCCAACCCATCATCCAGTAAATTTTTTTGGCTAAGTGAAGAGAAAGGAGGGAAAAATATATATTGTTTTAACTTAAAAATATTGGTGTGGTTGGGTTTGTTTTTAGCAGATGCTCTAAGGAGGAAATTAAATTAATGGGAAATGATGTAAGTCTCATCCTTTATTTATAGGAAAAATTGACGGGACCTTTTGTCAATCTTCCAAAAACAATCCTACCTTCATATAATGATGTAAGTCGAACAAAATAAAATTAAAGAAAATGGAAATTAAGTGACTCGTAGACCAATTGGAGTCCTCTCCATTTCCTAAAAGAAATGGAGGGTCCATTTCTTATCAACGGCCAAAATTTCATCCCAAGACGGTCTAACGGTCCATGTTGTCAATCGATAAATAAAGGGAAAATGCAATAGAAAGATAAGTGTAATATTATATTGTAATGTGAGAGGAAATGGAGAAGAAATGGAGAGAAGGAAATGGAGAGGATTTGTGTTGGTCCAAATGAGAGTAATTCTTCCGTCCTCCCGGAGGACGATACTCCTCACACACAATTATAGAATACCGTTGCTGACATTAGTGTGTTGCAATTTGGATCTTATTCATTATTTTTTCCTCATTTCCTCTCTTCCTTCCCTAAACATTACTTTTAACGAATAATTACAAGTTTAACGAATAATTACTTTTGATTCAGTTTATTTTCTCACTGTAATCAAACTCCGACATATCAATACGACATACAAGTCACATTCTAACACATATAATCATTTCATAAGTGTTAAACGTACATTGTTACTCGTCGTACCAACATCAAGATTTTAGTCGAACGATTGGTAACTTGACATGGTCATTTAAGACTAAATTAATCTTTGCAACGAAATATAATTGTGACTTTGATAGGCCAAATTGGCGTATGAGGGCTCTAGTTGTATTTACTGAGAATGATGAATTCATCGACAAGGTTGTGGTGGTCGTCATTGTTAGTGCCTATTTGAAGAATCTTGAGACGGATAAGTTTGTCTATGTAACACATTGAAATCCAAAAGATTTAAATGTGTCCAAGGTACAAGGTTGATCAAGTTGTAACTTGTAAGCAACCATGTCCCTTTGATCAATAAGTCTTTTGTATTCGACTTTGTTCAATAATAAAATAGATAGTTCTTATATCGTAAATTTAATCATATGTGTAAAAGTTTATTTTGTTGTCATTTAATAATATGTTTCAGAATATATTTTGCCATCGGTATTGAATCACAAAAAACAACTATGAAGTAAAATGGAACGCGAACAGTGTTTTCTATCGATAACACATAGTATGCTTTGTTATTATTATCATTGATGCATGTTAATAAAACGTTGGCAATAATAGCTAAAATTATGTCATTTAGTCTCATGTAAGGCTGCTTACATAAAAGTTGTACAAAGTATATATGATAATCAATTGTTTAGGAGAAAATGAGGTGGCGATACTGAATGCTACCGATTTGAATATCACGTACCGAAGGCATAATTGTAATTTTTTTTTTGGCTATTTTTACTTTTTTCTTCTAACTTTCAAATTTTAAATCGATAAACTTAAAAAGGGTATTATAACAACTTAATACATAGACACATAGTATTGCATAAAATAAAATTGATATATTGGTTGACCACAATAATGCATGTAGTCTGTTATTAGAAGATGGTCAATCATAAAACGAAGAGAGGTGACCCAAACCGAAACCGAAACCCAAACCCGGATCCAAATCCAAACCGAAACCCATTTCATTCATTTACCCACAATTTGTACTCCTCCCTCGAAATTCCCATTTTATATGCACCAAAATTACAGCAATGAATGCTGGCCGAAACCCATTTCATTCATTTACCCACAAATTGACCTTTATTTTGAGTATAAATTTCTTTATGCTTGTCAATTCTTCTCATTCCAATTGTAGCATTTCGTATGCAATTTTCGGGTTTCCATTTTGGGATACTAGACTACTAGTGTCAGGTCACAGGTGTCATGCATGTCACTTTTTTTATCAATAGCAATGCAATAATTAACTAAAACCTAAGTTAAATATACTTGTAGTTTATTTATTATCGTTTAGTTTAAACAACGGTTAATTATGAGTTTAGAATCGAAAATAAAATATTCTACCGAGTACATTACGAACTACAAAGATTAATTTTCAAAATAGCAAAATTCCTATTCTGGATTGGACCATGACGAAGACTGAACTTCCAAAAGAAAGGATCGAAAGCTACACTTACAAAAAATGGAGTTTGGGTTCGATACAAACTAAATAATCAACAGTTCAATTCGTCTTGCTTATGAGTTAGGATGAACATGTTTTTTTATACCCTTAAAACGCATGCACTCAAATAATACTACCGGCCATCTATGTACTGATATCTATTTGATCCGTTTTAATAGTGAAACAAATATTCTGTTTGTCTCATATTAAATAAAAATTTGTAAATGATCAAAATTAGGTCCGTTTTGTGTGGTCGAGATCCAAACTTGCTAAATACTCTACCACATAGTAACACATCTTCCTTTGTAAAAAATCAAATAGTAATAAAAAGTCATATGACTGGCAGTCAATGTTAGGTCTATTTTTTGTTAGGATTGTCGAATTGTCGTAACTAAATATAGTATAGGGATGTATCATGTATTGATGACACTTGTATTGTCGTTAGTTAGTTTAACAGTAATCAATGAGACATTGAATAAATTTTGTTAGGGTTTGTACGCAAGATTATCATGAGAAACCGATTTACGTTCAATCTTGGTTCATGAATCATTCGGTAACTGCACATCAATTCGTAATTCATACATTTTTGTTTTTCCTTACAAGAAAACTATTTGTTTGATTTCAGAAAAGTGGTAGCTATTTTGACTCGTGTTAAGCATAAGACGAACAACGCCCCTCTTAAATGAGAATTTGTGTTATTTCAACTCATTTTAGCTCAATTACCTTTATTTAATGCTATTCAATTCATATTAGTTTATCTCATATCTCCGTTATTCTTTATATAAGGCCCCCTTATAGTCTTATACATACATTTTATAAACCGGATCGTAATACAAATACCAGTGTACCACGATTTAATAAAATAAACGGTATTATAAGCCGTTTTATATACTTCTTTCTCTATTCTCCTTCATTAAACAAGAATTCTGATAAACACCATGATTCATTAAAACAGTGGAGTAAGGATCCTCTCCATTTTTCAAAAAGAAGTGGAGATCTATTACTTCTCAACGATCCAGATTAAAGTTAGGCTCGATCGAATGGTTGTAGATTAATTTTGAAATACAAAAGTAAATAAATGGAATTGGAGATGATCCATTTTGAAAATTGTGCACATGTACGAATGTCATAAGGTTCTCTCTCAATCAATGCATGTCATGAGGTCTTACTGAATGTCAATAATTCTTTTCCCAATTCTAGCATGCAACCATTCTACATGCAATTTTTTTAGCTTTCTATTTTGAGAAAGTGGTTGGATTGTTGTAACACTTCTCGCAGGAAGATGTTATGTTATTAATAAATTTAAATTGTTAATCTTATTTATTGCATTACACTAGTGATTTAATAAGTACTTTGTTTACACTAATAATAAAGTTAATGGTTAGTACGGAGTACATTATCAAAAATTGGGTCACAACTCACAATTCACAATCTTATTTTAGTAGCTTAAATTGCAAAATATCAATAAATAATATCGGTAAGAGAGTAGTTTAAATGTTTGGGTTATCTCAGATAAGGTTGTCTCATACAAATGTTGTAAAAAAGGATCCATCAATATGAATATCATAACTTATTTGAATGAAAAGTTAGTTATGCAATTAGTAATATTTATTACTCCGTTTTACAATTTTTTTTATATAAGGTTATCTTAAGCGAAAATTTGTATATATCACTTATTTTATGAATTTAGTTTCTTAGTATTTTTCTTTTTATGTGAAATGATAAAGATATTAATAAAGAAATGTTTTTTTTAAATAAAGATGACATGTCAAATATCACCCACGTAAGTAATGATAAAGTGAGTCATTTTTACTATTGCTAGGACTCATATTCGGTCTTGGGATAAACTTAGCCTAAGTCTGAATAGTCTTAAAACATAGAAGTATATTCCATCCACCACACCAAAATGGAAGCTCTAAAATATAGGGGAATAATGCTATAATTGGAAAGTTGTAAAGAAAAACTGAACACGCAAAAGCGTAAACTAATGACCAACGACTTAATGAATAATGATGCTAACAATCTTGTCCTTCACTTTAAAAAAACAGCCAACGGCCATCTTACAGCATGTATGATGCATTGTTTTGGGAGAGTGACCTTAAATTTTATTTTATTTTGAAAAAAAAAAAAATCTTTTTTAACATTTTTATCTTTTAACATAAAAAGAAAAGCACTAAGAAGCTAAATTTATAAAATAAGTATCACATATATACAAATTTCCGCTTAAGATAACCTTATATAAGAAAATTGTAAAACGGAGTAAATATTATTAACTGCATAACTAACTTTTCATTCAAATAAGTTATGATATTCATATTGATGAATCCGTTTTATACAACATTTGTATGAGACAACCTTTTCTGAGAAAACCGAAACATTTAAACTAGTCTCTTACTCATATTATTTACTTATGTTCTCCAATTTAAGCTTTATGATTAGTGTAAACAAATTACCTATTAAATCACTAGCGTAATGTAATGAGATTAACAATTTAATTCTATTAACATAACATCTTCCTGCAAGAAGTCTTACAACAATCCAAGCACTTTCTCAAAATAGAAGCTAAAAAAATTGCATAGAGAATGGTTGCATGCTAGTATTGGGAAAAGAATTATTGACATGCATGGGACCTCATGGTAACCGTAGTCCCGCAAATATACACAATTTTCAAAATGGTTCCACCCTCTCATTCCATTTATTTACCTTTTTATTTCGAAATAAATTTACAAGTCTACAACCATCTGATCAAACCGACAAACCCAACTTTAATCCGGATCGTTGAGAAGTAATAGACCTCCATTTCTTTTTGAAAAATGGAGAGGATGCTTACTCCACAAGTCCACAGTTAATGAATCATGGTGTTTATCGTAATTCTTTTTTAATGAAGGAGAGAACACAGAGAAGAAGTATATAAAACGGGCTTATAATAATTAATACCGTCTATTTTAATGCATCGTGGTATACTGGCATTTGTATTACGATCCGCTTTATAAAATATTTGTATAAGGGAGCCTTATATAAAGAATAGTGGAGATATAAGATGAACTAATCTGAACCGTATATAGAACTAAATAAAGGTAACTGAACTAAAATGAGTTGAAACACAAATTTTCATTTAAAAGGGGCACTATCCGTCTCATGCTTAACACGAGTCAAAATAGCTGCCACCTTTAAAATCTAACAAATAGGTTTCATGTAAGGAAAAAAAACAAAAACGAATGAATTAGGAATTGATGTCCAGTTATCGAATGATCATGATTCATGAACCAAGATTAAACGTAAATCGCTTTCTCGTGATAATCTTGTGTACAAACCCTAACAACATTTATTCAATGTCTCATTGATTACTGATTATCTAACTTACGAGTTACGACTATACAACTATACAAGTGCTGAAGTGCCATCAATACATGATGCATCCCTATACGACTGGGTTAATTATTGTAATAGTGGTAGGTTAATAATATACACAAATCTCATTTATGGCGGGTAATATCCATCACAAACTTGTGACGGGTTAAATAATACCCACTTGGGTGGATTAAGACAAGACATTTGTGAAACCTTATGCAACTATTTTTGTCTTTATCTACCCCATGTGGGTGATATTTGACCTGTCATATTGATGGATCCATTTTTATACAAATTTGTACGAGAATGACTCAAGTATTATTTTTGATGGCCAATTTAAGCTACTTAATTGGCAAAGTCCAACAAGGTTGTGGGTTGGGAGTCGTTGTGAGTTGTGACCCAATTTTTGATATTATACTCCGTATTAATAACCATAAAAAA
>JAGPOY010004743.1:0-11642 GCA_018983105.1 Silene uniflora | reverse complement strand
ATTAATTATAATTATTAATTATAATAAATACGACTAATTATTAATCAACGGAAATCATTTACGATAATATAATAATTACTTATTGTAAAAAACGTTGCCAAAATCAAATAAACTATAAAACAATATTTTAAAAAACCGTCTCCCGATTTACTATTGTGAAAAACCGTCTCCGCAATCCAAATCTATAAAACGAGATTTATTTTTGGACTTTAATTAATTTGAAATTCTAAGGGTAAAATATGAATAAACAAAAAAGTAGGGGGCGTAACAAGTAAAACAGGGGGCGTGATATAGCAACCTCTAACTCAGTTTATTAAAACACGTACTATACCTAAAAAAGAAGTGTTGAATCAAATAAAGTATACGGTAAGTAATAAAGTTTGAGTAGGTCTTCCCTAAGACTGACATATCCGTTTTAAGATTGAAAAAACGAGTTAACTAACACCCCGTTTGCATGGATATGATAAGTTTTTGTTCATCTAAAAGTATTTTGATTTGACTCGTTTTAAATTTAAGACTGATTTATTCATATTAATATTGTGATGAAGTTGAAGATGGAATCTAGTCAGCCTAGAGGAGCTATACTATACCCAATTATAAACAACACCAATAGGAGGAGTAGGCAATAGATGAAAAGAGAATAATAAGGTGATGGAGGTCATGTGCTTCCGCCGTAATAAACTCATAACAACTCACGAGTTTCATTCTTGCACGACCTTGCCATTGTTGCGATGAAGCAATTGAGAAAGCCTATGCATTATGTTCTTTTAGAGTAGTTAGTTAATACCTTTCCCATTAAAAGTCGTATAAATGTTGGTTGGTTCTTCTCCCTTTGTATCCTTTTGTACTAGGGGACACTTGTTTTTATATTTTCTATTGCGTGTTCTTAGGGTAGATTATAAAATAGCCTTGGTAGAGTGCTTTTTATGTTTACTATTCAAATTAGTTTGAATTCGAGTCGGATAATATTATTAGGGAGGTAAAATACTCCCTCATGACATCTAATTACATTTTGTTTTTGAACTCGAGACATCTAATTGTATTTTTTTTGATGCCTTAGCCACTCATCAGATATTCCCTCCGTCTCGGTCAATAATTTACGTTTGCTTTAGTTTCCCTCACAAAATAAAGTAAGTGTAAACTATTCACTGAAACAGATAGAGTAATAATAATAACTAAAATGATTCCTTTCCATCGCCTATGAGCGAAAAGTTGAAGTTAAACAAATAACCGGAACAAATGTGTAATAATAAGTCTAGGTCAAAAACCATGTTAGTTAAATACAAGTATAGCAAGTGAGAGTCAGACTATGGTGGTCTCACGGGTTGGTTAAACGTTGACCCAACTTGTTCAACTTGAACTGGTCTGAACTATTATCTAGCTCTAATCTTCACATACCTCATATTACAAGCCGTACCGAAATTGAATAACCCTTGATACTCCGATAATCCTATCTTATTTTCCATTCAACAAATATAAATACGAAGTATAAGATATACTCCATAGTATATGGTGTAAATACAACTTGTCATGCTCCTCAACTTATTAGTTATTATAGTAGTCTACCAATAATACCACCCTTAATATTCTTTTCTCTAAACCCCATAATAATACAATCTTTCCAATTATTCTCAAATCATTTCATTTCACTAACCAAAAAATAAAAATAAAAATCCCAAAGTACATAGCACTCAAGATTTTTATTCTTCACCTTTCCTTTCATTTCCTTTAATTATATTCCACCTTTTCTTTTATCTTGGACCGTTATTTACATTTTCTTCACACTTTTACGTGTATCAGATTCTTCATATAATTCCCATTTAACCAAAAATATCATTTGACCAACTCTTTGTATTAGATCAATATTATCCAACTAATCATATATTAATTCTTGGTAATTCTGAAAGCGGTTTTCCGGGGAGTTGGAAGTGGTTTCCGGTGTGGTGAAGTGGTATGCCGACGACTGTGAGTAACAGTGTTGATACTG
Organism: Silene uniflora; assembly: GCA_018983105.1. NCBI lineage: Eukaryota > Viridiplantae > Streptophyta > Magnoliopsida > Caryophyllales > Caryophyllaceae > Silene > Silene uniflora. The sequence continues at coordinate 9,655 of JAGPOY010004743.1, read as the reverse complement.
TTAATGCTGCTGCCGCTGCTATCGTCACGGCCGAGAGCCGGGTTCAACCTGTTTCGTCTCAGGTACGGAGTATTTTTATATTAGTGGCGGAATCCGAATTTATAGTTACAGACTTACATGTTTAATAGAGTTTGTCAATTTTAAGGTTTTTTTTTTAAAAAAACTGAAATTTTACTTTAAAAGTTGACATTTTAGTAATTTCTTCTGCGACTGAGTCAGGATTTGAATTTATGCGATAAATAAGCTATGTGCAACTAGAATAATGGAAATTCTGCCCGTAGGGGTTGAGTCTAATAGTTAAAATTTAGGCGGCACTTTCAATAGTCTCATGTTGGATAGCAGCAGAAAAAGAAAAAGAAAAAATACACTTAGTTGGAATTTTAATAATTTGCTAGTGACGGAGTTAGATTTGAAAAAAATTAAAATAACATAACTAAAAAGATCGAAAATAATAACTAAAAAGTTCATATTTTTGATCTTTAAAAGAAGCGACCGTCCCTGCTGGCCTCTCGTAATGAAATTCTAGATCATGGAGAATGATCAAATTTTTTTGGCTTAAAATGATGGAATTTTGAGTAATTATTTTGGACTAAAATGAGCTGACAAGCTGAAATAAGAGAATAATAGTTTCTATATTTAGAATTTAGATGGGCATCGGCGTATCTGGGGAGGGGAAAGTGAGGGCAAGTGCCCTCACGTGACCAAAAATTTTCAACTATATGTATTATTTTGTTCCCGTTGTATTCAATGTAATAGTAATGGTGTAGTGGTAAGTATAGGGGATTACTATCAACTAGTCCCAAGTTCGATTCCCACAAGTGAGTTATTTTGCTTTTTATTTTGTTTTTTTGGTCTTTATTAATGATTTTCATTGCTTATTTCTATCTATGTAAAATTTTCTTTTATTTCTAATATTTTATAGAAATAATGTAGTTTTTTCGCAATATTTAATCATGTATATATGTCGATAAAAGGGTATAATACGTAATTAAGCGCGAAATAATTTTAAAATTACAGTCGAAAAAAAATTGTGCCCCCCCATATCAAAATTCCTGGATCCGCCCCTGATCTGAAGTTAGGAATTTTTTCCCCATGATAGTAAAATTAAGAATTGTCAGATTTTTCACTTGAATACATTCTTGCTATTTATAGATTTTCTACTAGAATTGGTAAAAGTTTTTGTGAAAGTTTTTTACCCTGAGTTTAATGTAATAGGAATGGCAAAATTATTGATTTAACTTTTAACTCAACTTTACAAGTAACTTTTGTGATGGTGAAAGAGTTATAATTAACTAATTAATTAGTTATTGATTAAGAAATAATATTACCTTTTGGGATAGTTAGTTAAAAAGGAGGTTAAACTTTTGATTGTAGATTTAAAGGTTAAATTTTTGTTGGAGTTCATTCATAGATTGAGCAAGAGATTAGGTAGGTGGGTTGGTTTTAACAATAAAAAGTCAAATAATAAAAAAGTTTGGATCTTTAATTGTTTTTGTTAAATTTGTATGAGAAATTAGCAAGCTTGTTGACGGTGGCGGAACTATGGGGCTAGCAGGGGCGTTCGCCCTTTTGGAACTTGAAAACTTTGAAGTTTTTAGTTACATTTTTTGAATTTTGCCGACTTTAACTTATGGCATTACTCGTTCGTCATCCTGAAATATTTTCGCTCACTAACCGCAAATCCTGGTTCCGCTTTCTGTTGGTATATGTCTATATGATTGATGTAGGGATTAATATGGATTACCTTTGATGATAATTTTTAGAAATCTGAATTATAATCAATTTTTATGTCATTTTCATTACAGAGGAGCAGATGGGGAAGTTTTTGGAATCTATATTGGTGTTTTGGGTCTATCAAAACCAGCAAGAGGATAAGTCATGCTGCCCTTGTCCCTGACCCGGATGTTGACGAAGACGCAGTCGCTGTACCCGACAACCCGCACCCATCAACGTCGTCAGTTTTTGTTGCCCCTCCTTCCTCCCCTCTGCCTGAATCAGACCCTCCTACAGGAACTCACTCACCTGTCGGGTTTCTAGCTGTTGCCCCCCTTTCTATGAGTAGTATGTGCTGTCCAAGAGAGGCTCACATTTTTACGATTGGTCCCTATGCACACGAGACACAGCCAGTCTCTCCTCCTGTGTTTTCTGCTTTCACAACCGAGCCATCTACCGCTGCTATAACCCCACCTCCCGAACCTGTTCAGTTTACTACGCCTTCCTCGCCTGAAGTCCCATTCGCTCAATTGCTTACCTCGTCACTCAACAGAACTCGGAGGAATAGTGGGAGTGGTGGTGGGACCCATCATAAATTCGCGCTTTCTTGTTATGAACTCCATCATCTCATTTCCCCCGGCTCTGCAAACTCAGCATCAGGAACATCTTCGCCTTACCTTGACAAACGCCCAGTTCTTGAGTTCCGCATGATAGATGCTTCCAAATTATTTGACTCGAAAAAGATTTATACTCGCAAGTGGGGCTCTCGACTAGGTTCCGGCTCTAGAACACCGGATGGCACGGGATTTGCATCACCAAATGATAAGACCCCAATGGCTCACAGAGTCTCATTTGAACTTATTAGCCATGAAGATAGCCCGAAATGTCAAGAAATCAACATCCAAAAAACTGCAGATAAGCAGCAAGAAACAACTCCCCTGGAGGTAGTAGTAGACAGTTGCCAGCTATGTTCTCAAGAAGCTTTGAGTGAAACCCTTGAGACAATCTCTAGGGAAACGGAAAACTGTCTACACAAGCGGGCTTCTTTTTCTCTCGGATCAGTCAAGGAATTCAATTTCGACAACAGTGATCAAGAAACGCCTGTGAAATCAAACCCGGCCTCTGATTGGTGGGCAGACGAGACGGTGGTGAGGGATATTGAAGCTGAGGAGAATTGGAGTTTCTATCCAGTGGTTCAACCGAGTATCAGCTAACGATCTGTATTATTTTAGCAGCGACTGCAGGCACTTCTGGTGCCCCTTCAGCTATGAAAAACTGAATGCACAATCCACAGCTGTTTGTTTATACCTACATTGAAGATTGAACAGTCAACAGTGTAAGATTTTACATTACTAGCTAAGCTAGTTTGTATATTGTTTTGCAGCCGAATAAAGGCTGATTATACTTCCCTGAACTGGCAATAGAAACGCACTCATATGCTGTATTTTCGGTCTGGTAAATACGTCACTGGTGTTTACTGCTCCTAATCACTTCCTGCTCTGTATCTTCTCCTATGTCATACAGTGTATTCTGTAGGAATGTCGTATAGGGCTATTTCGAGATTAAGTCTGAAGCTCCTATGAACGCGTAGATATACTGGTTTGTTATCCCATAAGAATACTAAACCTTCAATGTCACGATGAATAGAATTTTACTGAAGAGGTCTTAGCCTGGTGGTTAAGACGGATATCACATTAATGTTATCAGAATTCAGAAATGTTCATGTATTATGTCACATCAACTTTAATTAACAATTCATTAATACAATTAGATGTATAATGCATATATGATGTTAGAAGTTCAATCAGCAGCTGAATGATGAGCTGTTATGTGTATATTTTAGCTTGATAAATGTCATGTTGTGCAATGCATGAGCTCAGGTAGACTTTAAACATGTGAGATGCCAATAAAAAGTCAAGGAATCAGCCAATTATGAGGTGTAGAGTTTGTGATTGAATTGCTAAATCACGCTCCCATTTTGTGTACATTAATAACAACAATTAATAAAAATAATTTTAATTTTTTTAACTAAAAGGGAAAAATCAAGACAAAATAAAATACTCCTTCTGTCACGGTCATTTGTTGTTCTTTTCCATATTAGGGTGTCTCAGTCATTTGTTATCCTTTCTATTTTAAGAATGATTTGATGAGCAATTTGATCCTTGACACTCAATTTATTCCACTTGTCATTTAATAAGTGACTTCTTCCTCTTTTCTTAATCTTTGTGCCAAAACCAAATGACAACAATTGACCGGAACGGAGGGAGTAATTTATAACCAAAAAAACTTGAACAGCCATAACTTTGTGTTCGAGTCTCCGAATTTGACGGAATTTTTTCCCAAATCGCTTATCTCGACAATACAAACCCAAAGAAATTTATTTTTTCAAGATTTAAGTGGGAACACGAATTGGCTTGGATCAGTTCATGTGTAATCCTGGATTCCTGGGCCAATTCTATTTGATCTGACTTAAACTAAGATAAATATAACAAAATTGCTATATCACGCCCCCTATTTTACTTGTTACGCCCCCTATTTTTCCATTTATTCCAAATTTGCCCTTGAACATGTTCCAAATGAACTTTAGTAAAAATAATTATCGTTTAATCGTAAATGTGTTTCTGATACGGTTTTTATAATAATTATCGTTTTCATAGTAACTCAGTTTAGGTGACGTTATTTATAATAACTAATTATCATATTATCATAAATTTTATGTGATGGTTTCTATTATAACTAATTTTCGGTTTATTGTAATTGAATTTTGAAGACGGACTAAAAACTAATTTAATATGTAGAGAAAATGTATACTTCATCTTCACCCAACTCCAATTTTTTTTCCCACTTCAAGATCTTAATAATCAGAACATCCTTCAAATGTAAATTGGAATAAAAAACACCACAAACACAATCAATCAAAAGTTGTTAAAATCGTATTTTTGAAAAAAAAAAGAAAAAAAAAATAGAAAATGGCCACGTCGTGTGAGTTGCACGACCATACGGTGGTACCGCCGTGTGACTTACACGGCCTGACGACGGTGACGTCGTGTGGCTTACACGACAAGACCAGGGTGATGTCGTGTGGCATACACGGCCAGACGTGGGTGGCGCCGCGATTCCTACACGGCGAGACGATGGTGCTGACGTGAAACCTACACGACCGGTTGACCATCAGAAACCGATGCTGACAAACGACGGGCATCTGCAGTTGCAACACTAGATTTTGGTGACTAATCTGAATCATTCATAATCAAAGATTTCTAGTGAAAACTGGAGTTAATTTGTGAGTTTCATCGGTCAAAAAATTGTGGGATTAGTTTTGTGAGTTTCATAATCAAAGAGTGTAAATGAAAATTTTGAGTAAATGCAGTAGTAAATGAAAAAGTTGGAGGTAAGTACGTCTCAAGAGGATCGTCTATATCAAATTAAAACCGTCGTCAAATACATTTGAGTTAAAACGATATTTAACTTTTACGAAAAATAATTTGGAAGTCCGAGGGCAAAGTAGGAATAAAACAAAAAATAGGGGGCGTAACAAGTAAAATAGGGGGCGTGATATAGCAAACCCCAAATATAATCCTCTTACATAAGAATCGATTGTTTTATTATACAACCGATGTTGATTGCCCATGTGGAGACGGTGTGACCATAATATAAAATCACTCAGTCTTTGCTGTGATGCTGTCCTACTGTTCTGCTCCATATGATTATGAATTTACACAAATTCTCCTTGAAGACATGACATATCCGTCACAAGGAGAAGACGGATACCATTTTATCTCATAAAGTAACCACTTTTTCTCTCTCTGCAACACTATTTATGTGGTCCCCTTTTTCCACTAACTCATTTTGTATCCATTTTATCTCACAAAATATCCGTCACAAATGATGACCCGTCATAAGCAAGACTTATTGATGAATTTATGATCCGTTCACACAAGTTTGATTCCCATTTTTCATTCAACCCCTTTATTTTATTCATTTTTTTTAAGCATAAAAGGTCAAAACTTTACGAGTTTCAGTTCAACTTTACCATTTAAAATGTTGTCATTTACACCTTTTTACTGATTCTTTCCACTTTTGTAGGACTATATACTTGAGCTCCACTATTTTAACAACCTCATTTGTATGCTGTTCTACTTCAGGTCTGCTTCTGATTAATTCTAATTTCAAGTTTAATTCCTTAATTTTTAGTAAAGATTTGAATTTCTTTATCTGGGTTTGCTTGAATTGCTGTTTGATTTGCAAGAATTCAGATTGTTGCAAGTTTGACTAAGTGGGCATTTGAGAATCATGATATAATTTGACTTTATAATAGTAAAGATTAAAGCTTTTTGTTATAATTCTTTAGAATTTGTTGTATTGTGAGGTAGGGGGTGTGTTTCCGATGTAGGCAGCCTTACCCTTGTGTATAAAATGGCTGTTTTCGAATTACCCAAGAAAAAAATTGCGTCTAGAACTACGTCAAGGACTGCCAGTGAGACACTGGGGTAGTAGTTGTTGTATGAAATGTAGCATTGAACTCATCTTTTGTTTGTAGATAATCCAGTAGTTTTTGGGTTTTTGCATTTCTTGTAACTGTAACATCACAACAATGGGTTAAAGATACAATTTTTTGAAGCATATAGAGTTTCCGTCTGAGTCATTTGTTAACCTTCCATATTCTTCGAGAGGAGTATTTTAATCAAAGGTGAACAAATGATTGGGACGGATCATTTTTAAAAGTAAAAGCTGTTCCAATGTTATGTTTCTTCTTTCAGGCTGCTACTGTTATTGCAAACTCGATTTGGAAGATGTTATTATGATGCTTTGCTTATTTGGGCAGAAGACTAACTGGGTAGATTTTGGTTCTATAAAAAAGAAAGGCAAAATGGTCAACATTGCTCCTACGACAAAAGCGCTTACTAGGTCGATTATAAAGTTGATGTAATGTTGTTTTGATCATTTGGGCATAAGAGGGATCAAGTGTTGGAACTCTTAGAAGATAGCGAAAATGGTGATGCCTCCCACAGCCAAAGTAGTTCTAGGGTCAATTGCATTTGCATTCTTTTGGGTATTGGCAGTTTTTCCTGCTGTTCCTTTTCTACCTGTTGGGAGGACTGCGGGGTCTCTCCTAGGTGCCATGCTCATGGTACTATTTCGTGTCATAACCCCCGAACAAGCCTATGCTGCGATTGATCTTCCAATACTCGGTCTCCTTTTTGGTACAATGGTAGTTAGTGTTTATCTTGAAAGAGCGGATATGTTCAAATACCTTGGTAAATTGTTGGCGTGGAAAAGTAGAGGAGCCAAGGACTTGATATTTAGAATCTGTCTGATATCGGCTCTTTCTAGCGCATTCTTTACTAATGATACCTCTTGTGTCGTCTTGACCGAGTTTGTATTAAAGATTGCTAGGCAACACAATCTGCCACCTCACCCCTTCTTACTAGCTCTTGCTACTAGTGCAAATATTGGGTCTGCTGCAACCCCAATTGGGAATCCGCAAAATCTTGTTATAGCGGTCCAAAGTAAGATATCATTCGGAGACTTCTTAATAGGAATTGTCCCAGCTATGCTCGTGGGTGTTCTTGTGAATACCTTGATCATAATAGGCATGTATTGGAACTTATTGTCTAGTCATAAGGACGAGGAAGATGCCACCTCGGAAGTTGTTGGTGACGAGGATGTTAATTCCCATCGATTTTCACCAGCCACACTGTCACATGTGTCTTCCAATTCTTTAGATTTGGATACCCATAACTTAAATAGTGTAACGGGACATTCAGGTCATTTAGAAACTCTCAGAAATCGTGTGATTGCTGCTGAAAATGAGATCCATAGTTATGTTTCGTCGAGGAACTCGGATGCCTCCAAAGACGTGGTTGTAAATGAATCTTCCGAGCAGAAAGTAGAAAGTGGGTCCTTGGAGAAAGCTGAAACTTCAAAAGGAAATCTTCACTCACAGTTGAGTTCCTTTTGTGCTGATGAAAGATTTAATGAAAAGTGGAAGCAAGTGCTATGGAAGATAAGTGTGTATGCTATCACTATAGGCATGCTCATTGCTTTGCTTCTTGGATTAAACATGTCGTGGACCGCAATCACTGCTGCCCTTGCTCTTGTTGTTCTTGATTTTAAGGATGCCCGTCCCTCCCTAGAGAAGGTAAATTACAAGCATGCTTTTAACTCTGTTTTGGGCTTGGTTTTTGGTCCATATTATTGTTTGCATGTGTGTTTCATTATAATCGAGTTAAAATGCATTATTCTTTGGTTTGGGTTATGATGAAATAACGCAAAATAACTCACAACAAAATAACAATCATTTAGTGCATTTCTCAACACAGTTTTCATTATAACTAGTCTGGAAACATCCTCCATGAGTTTTTTAACACAGTGGTAAGGCTGCATACTTTTAACACAGTGGTACTGGTAAGGCTGCATACCCTTGAGGCATTGACCCTTTTTGTCGAGTTTTAACAGGTCTCCTATTCATTGTTGATATTCTTCTGTGGGATGTTTATCACGGTTGATGGATTCAACAAAACTGGAATTCCTGGCAAGTTTTGGGATCTCATGGAGCCATATTCAAAGATTGATCGTGCAAGCGGAATTGCAATTCTTGCTCTTGTCATTCTTTTCCTCTCAAATGTGGCTTCAAATGTGCCGACTGGTATGTGATTCTACTTGCAAACTTGTTTGAAGTTCTCATTTCCATTTACTGAAATCCTTCCCCTAGTCATGAAACTGATATTCACTTGTAAAGTTATAAGACCAACATGAAGATAGGGCACGAGTTCGAAAGTTCTGCTTGTAGTGTTGCTCTATGGCATCATACGACAGTAGTGCATTTTTTTTTTCCGGTTCCCAGCTCTTAATTTGAATGTTTTTGTGGAAGCTTATATTAACTCGTTATTGCCGTCTTTGAGAAATTGATGCTCAAATGAAAACTGAGTAAACCTCCCTTGTATTGTTGTGCATTGATGCTATGTTGTCTGGACTCCTCATTTTTTTCTGAAATACCCGTGTCAGAAATTTGGGACTTGAACGTGGTACGGATGCTCAACACTTCGTTTGAGGCCAATAACATGAAATTTTCAGAAAAGTAAAGAAGCTCTACACTTGGGCACGCACACGTGTTGGATTCTTTACTGCCTAGTTTGAGAAATGTAGGATGAAAGATAAAAAAACATAAAATGGCTATTGCAGGAAATCTGATTAATAATGTCTGGTCTCAACTCTCAAGTGTTGACAAAAGGCTGTATGGCAAAGTAGACAATTATGAATGAAAATTAAAGTTGCTGTAACTGTAGGTTAATAAAACCGAATGATCGATAGAGACATACGAAAATAGAAAGATTTCAAGTGAAAAGTTTATTCATTGGTTACGACATTGGTGCCTTGTGAATTTTAACCATTTCGGGTTTGATCATTATTTTCAGTTCTGTTGCTCGGAGGACAAATAGCGGCATCAGCAGGAATGATTTCAGCATCAAAAGAGAAAAAGGCATGGCTGATCTTAGCTTGGGTTAGCACAGTGGCAGGGAACTTATCACTCTTGGGTTCAGCCGCCAACTTAATCGTGTGCGAACAGGCTCGGAGAGCTCCACATCTGGGTTACAATCTCACTTTCTGGAGACACCTCAAATTCGGAGTTCCGTCCACTCTCATTGTCACTGCAATTGGCTTGACTCTCATCAGAGGCTGACTGTTTCATGTCCATACCATATTTGAGTTTGCTGATACATCATTTTACATCACACATACAGATTATACTATTGTATATAGAATTTGAAGGTCCTGAATCCTGATAATTTGCATCCTTCAGCATAAACATTTGTCCTGTATCTCAAGTTTTTGACAAAATGGTTATATACGTAATACTTGTACAAAATTGTAATTTCCAACCTGTCTTGATCGACGTTGGTTGGGCAATAGTTTCAAACCTGTGTAGAGAGACGATTTT
>JAGPOY010004742.1:9460-21103 GCA_018983105.1 Silene uniflora | reverse complement strand
TTTTTCATGTGGATTGTACGACAATAATTGAACACCACAAAGTGAACTGAATAACATTATATCGTTTTAGTCCTTAATCGCCCACGTGAGCTGATAACTCAGGTGATTATATTGTGACGTTGGTTGATGGTGGGTTCAACGAGCCATAAGTCAAACGGTTGACTGACCAATCACAGTGGCGAGATATACGGATATCTCGTAGGACAACCATGTGACAACGTTATGGAGTCCTAAATGTTTCATAACATTAGGTGCCAGGTCGTGGATAGGACCTCCATAGTGTTCCTAGGAGTCGATTCTTTTGACTATCGACTGTCATATGAGATTAAGGCAGATTTTGGGTGACTTTGGTTTCTTTCCCACGGTCATCCGTAACAGGGGGCCAAGTGGATTTTTTCTGGGTCATTTCATGCTGTGCTTACATCTGCAGGATTCAAGTTGAAGGAAATATCCATCCTTTATCAGGTTATCATATTTCTCAGGGCCACTCAAGGAGTTGTAACTGAAATGCATGGCCATGCTCGAATACAGATTCGTTTTATCAGTTGAGTTACGCTCTAGTCGGGGAAACCACTCTTGATACAGATCACTTGTAAAATATGACCTTTATGAATACGGATTTGCAAATTGTTTTACATTGAGTGGGAGAAATGTAATTGGATATGAGAATTGATTATCGCACCTACACTTGTACGGACAAGTGGGAGTTTGTTGGAGCGAGTGTCCTCCACAGTTAGTGCGATAACGTTATTGCACATACACTTGTACGGACAAGTGGGAGATTGTTGGGGCTGGTGTCCTCTACAGTTAGTGCAATGATTTTATTGAAACTCTCAGAGGAACACAAGGGCATACTATTGTATTATTATCAGTTGATCCACGTTTATCAATAACGGTTGGCTTGCTAGATAAGTTTGACATTATTGTCATACAGATGGCGGTGATCAACTGGTCGCTAAAAGTCACACCTATAGGACACGTTTGAGAGATGTGACGTATGAGAATACAGTCATATTTATGCCGAATACGACTAAACGGTTAGTCGGAGTTATTGACTATAATATTAGTCAATGTGATGTTGAGATATTTTTTTTTTTTTTTTGGTGAAAGGTAAGAATTCCATTAAAACCAAACAAGCTATTACAAGCTAGTACAATTTGACGACAAAAGCCATTTTCCTACAACATAAACGTTGAGCGTACCATACATAAGCAAATCTACTTCCTAGTTGATAAACAAATCAACTACATTAACATTAAAGCGAGTAGATAAACTGAGACTAATCTCACGTCTAATAAGTTCACAAACAATAGCAGGCCGCAACATACAGCCTTCAACCCTTGCTTTATTCCTCTGCAGCCAAATGTGATAACGTGCAGCAAGAATAATACACAAGAGAACCTTCCTCTTCAGCTGTGTGCATTGTACTCCCTCAATCCAGACCAGCATGTCAGTAGAAGGAAAGACTACCTGACAAAGCTTACCGAAACCTTCAAAAATCTGTTTACTATACTGACATTGCAGGAACAAATGCTCAAAATTTTCAACTCCATTTCCACACAAGGTGCAGTCAGTATCAGCAGCAATTCCCAAGGCCAAAAGACGTTCTTTAAGATGAAGAGCCTTCCTTGCAATTAGCCAATTCACAAATTGATGCTTGGGGATGCACCATTTATGCCAAATATATTTATGCCAATCCACAATAGGGAACTTCTGCCTCAAGAATTCATAACCTGAGCTAACTGAGTAGCCCGTAGTATTCAGTACCCATTGCCCATTACTATACCCAGAAGCCAACATGTCTCTAGCCTTACAAATATTCTTCCAACCCCAACTCACACCAGAGCTAGGTTGGTAATCAGGCCATGTAGTCCCTCTTAAGTAGACCTGATTGATCCACTTCACCCATAATCTATCAGGACAACAGTAAATCCACCACACTAACTTTCCTATTGCAGCTATGTTCCAGGAGAAGCTGTTCCTGATTCCCAGCCCTCCTTCAGTCTTTGGAGCACAGAGTTTCTCCCAATTAACCATAGGAACCCTAATGTACTCTACATTCCCATCCCAGAGGTAATTCCTACAAATAGCATTAATTTTGTTCAACACCCCTTTTGGAATTATGAAGATATTAATCCAATAGCTGTAGATAGCAGTCAAAACAGAGTTTACTAAGACCAATCTCCCAGCATAAGACAATTTTTTGGTGCCAAAGTTCCTGATTCGTTCAGTAATTCTTTCGACCAACACATTACACTCCTGCTTTGTCATTCTCCCACAAGTAATAGGAATACCCAGATACTGGAAAGGCAGCTTGCCTTCCTTACATCCAGATACCATCAAAATATCAGCCTTAACACAATTCTGGACTCCATTAAAATAGACACAAGTTTTTGAGGAATTCATCTGTAGCCCAGAAGCATGGGAAAAAGTAGCAAAAGATCTCAACAATACCATTATAGACTGTACATCCCCCTTACTAAAGAGTAACAAATCATCAGCAAACATAAGGTGGGAAAGTTTGAGCTGACTACACATAGGGTGATACTTGAAGGGCATGTGCTCAGTTGTATAAGTCAGAACTCTACTCAGATATTCCATGGCAATGGTGAATAAAAGAGGGGAGAGAGGGTCCCCTTGTCTCAGGCCCTTTGCCCCTTTAAAATGCCCAAAAATTTCACCATTTAGAACCAAAGAATATGTAGCAGTTTTCACACATTCCATGATTAAGTGGATAAACTGGGGTGGGAAGTTTAAGCAAATCAGCATGTTCTCTAGGAAATGCCAGCTTACAGAATCATAAGCTTTCTTTAAGTCCACCTTCATCATAAACCTAGGTGAAACTGACTTTCTGTTATAACATCTCACCACATCTTGACATATTAAAATGTTCTCCACTATACTCCTCCCCTGAATAAATCCCCCTTGATTATCACTAATAAGACTAGGCAAAACAGAGGATAGTCTATTACATAACAACTTTGAAATGCATTTATAAACCACATTACAGCATGAAATGGACCTAAACTGGGTCACATCTTGGGGCAACTCACACTTTGGAATTAAAGTAATAAGTGTATGATTCAGTTGTTTAAGTATCATACCAGAGTGGAAGAAGTCCAAGATGGCATCAGTCACATTGTCACCCACAATATCCCAAGTGTCTCTGAAAAAGGCACTAGAGAAACCATCTGGCCCTGCTGCCTTATGAATGGGGATAGAAAACATGACCTGCTTAATCTCCTCCTTACTAATAGGAGCCAAAAGAAGCTCATGATGCTCAGCAGTACAAATCTTCCCCTTTTGAACTACATTCTGAGAAATGGCAATGGTATCCATAGAAGTACCCATTAAAGATTGATAAAAGGCCAAGAAAGCACCTTGAATCTCCTCCTGATTCTCACATAAAGCACCACTGACATTCTTAATTTTCATTACTTTATTCCTCACTTGTCTCCCTTTGATAATACCATGGAAATATTTAGAATTGCTGTCCCCTTTCTCAATCCAAATGGCTTTGGACTTCTGAATGAAAAATTCATGACAAGCATTTTCCAAAAATCTTACACTAGCAGCAGTCTCAATTTCTTGATGAATCAAATCAGGATTATGAGGATCATCCCTTAACCTCTCCTGAATATTCTCCAATAGCATACGAGCCCTACTAGCATTATTCTCCACATCATCAAAATCAAGCTTGTTTAGTTGTTTCAGAGGCCATTTCAAGCTTTGAAGTTTCTTCACCAGAATATACATCTTTGTACCATGCCACTGTTTTATCCATTGTTGTTGCACACAAGCTTTAAATTCAGTGGATTGACTCCACATGTTATAATTCTTGAAAGCTCGTCTCTTCTTAGCAGCAACATTTTGAGTATTCTGAACCACACAGGGAGTATGATCAAAAGTACCCTCACAATAAAAATGAGCATGGGTAGTTGGATTATCTGCCAGCCATTTCTGATTAACCAATGTTCTATCAAGTCTACTATAAACTCTTGTAGCCACCTCATGCTTATTACACCAGGTATATAAGGAGCCACTGGCTGGACTATCAAACAATTCACATTCATCTATGCAGGCCTTAAAATCATCCATCTCTTCAACAGTACTAGTGCCCCCTACTCGTTCAGATGGAGCCACTATAGTATTGAAATCACCACATATAACCCAAGGCCCATCCACCATTTGTTTAAATTGGCAGAGCTTAGACCATAAAGGCTTCCTCTCCTGAGTATCATTGAAAGCATACACCATTGTGACCCAAAACTGGTAACCAGTTCCAGAGTGATTAGCTTTCAAATGGATAAACTGAGCATTCTATTCATGAATATGGACCTGAAAAAGAGCAGGATTCCAGAGCACCCATATTCTCCCACCCTTATGACATTGTGTGTTAGTAGTTAAACACCAATCCTGACACAAATTACTCCTTACAGCATTTAGAGACCTAGGTTTTACCTTGGTCTCAAGGAGGCCAAATAACCCTATCTTGTGATGATTAAGAAAAACCTTAATAGCATGTTGTTTGGATAGGCTATTCAACCCCCTAATATTCCAAAAGCCCCAGTTACTCATTACCCCCATGAGGAGGTAATGCACTACCATTTATACCTAGGCCAGCCTTAGGTGTGACATTTTCCAGGGACTCCAGGAAGGAATGAGACCCAAATTGAAGGGACCAGAAACCTGCATCAACAATTTCTTGTCTGCTGAATCTAATTATATTCCTAGCAGGAGTGTTGATCATATGGTATTTCCCATTCCTACTCCAAGAGACTTGAAACTGGTTAGGTTTCTCAGTAGGAACAGGCGTATTAACCACCTCCACAACATGGACAACATGGGTTTTTGTCTTAGATGAGACAACAGGCTTTGGCTTAGCAGCAATTTTGGGCTGCATCTGCTTAGGCACCCATTGCTTCTTCCCAGCAGGTAGGACTGGCCCCTTCTTAGATTCTACCCCTTTTTCCTTTCTACACTTAGTGGATGTATGCCCAATCCCCTTACATTTTGTGCAAAGGACTGGTTGCCATTCAAATTCCACCTTAACAGTGACTACAACTCCATCTTCATCCATAAATTTGATAGTCTCTGGGACAAGTTTACCAAATGGGACATCAACCATTACACGAGCAAAACCTAGTCTGTTTTCTCTTGTGTGGCAATATCACTTCTAACATACTTGCCTAATAAACCAGCAATGGGAGGAAGGCACTTACCCCAGAATTTCAAGTGAAGGGCATGAATTCGCACCCAGACAGGCACTTCCTGAACACTTTCTTTCACCAAATCCACAGTTTCACTCCAAGCCCTAACAATTAGCGGCTTATTATCGAAGAGGAAATGGCCTTGCTGAAGAATTGCATCCTTGGCAGCACTTGTCTTAAAACGCACCATGAAAACTCCATTAGGACAGAACGCGACTTTATCAATGGGAAATTTTGCCCAAAGTCGCCTTAGGAAACCTTCAACTACTTCAACTGGAGGATTTGCTCCCAGAATAAACCCATAAACCGAGTTCTTCCAGTAAAGCAATTCCTCTTTCACATCTTCTTCTGTAATTTCAATAAATTGACAGGTTCTTCCGGAATGCTTACCAATGGACTCTTCCCCTTACGTCGACGCTGAACATTCCATTCAGTCGAATCATCAGGTACCACTGAATCCAAATCATACGGCGCAATTCCGATCAACTGATTCACATTCGCCGATTTCAGGTTATCCGCACTAGTTGGGCCGCTTATCACTGCCGGAGGCGAGGAAGCAGATGCCCGTGCAGATCCCGTTTCTTTTGTATTAGAGGCTAGAGGAGGAAATTGATTCACATCATTACAATCAATCGACATTTTTTTTGAGATTTTTAGGGTTTAGGGTTTTGATTCAATTGCAAAATCGCCTGTTTTTTCTTTTTTCTCACTCTATCTCTACATCTCTCAATTTTAGGATTTGCTCGTTGCTAGTTATTAAATAAAATTGGCTAAGACGGATTAAACTGTTAATTCGTAAATTAAATATAAACGGTTATATTTAATTAATGTATAATATGGGAGCTTAGACGAATACATGATTAATTCGTAAATTAATATAATCGGTTATATTAATTAAGCTAACTATTCAATATTGTCACCATATAACTGTCGGACCATTATTGATATATCGACTAGTAGATATATTAATATCGGACACGTTAGTTGACGATTTATAATTAAGACCCGTAAAATACATTTTAGCGAATGGGTCGAATCACGCATTAGAAATGAGAAGAGAGTGGAAAGCCCACTCTCTTCCCATCAACTCGGCCGAATCATTACAAAAGGAGAGGACTCTCTCCTTTTGACCTAATCGATTCATTTTTACACAAATTAGGGTTTTGAGAACACCCCTCTCAATTCTCTCGATCTCACATCGCGAAAAACTCACAATAGTTCTCCCTATATTGCAAGCAATCGGAGAACATGTCTAGCACACGCGGCATCGTCTCAATCGGTTTTGGGTGCAACGATTAGGAGGAAACCTAGGTTGGTTTCTGATCTTAGGCCTTTTGCACGGACGAAAGGTTATTTCTCATTCATTGTTTTCGTTTTATGCATTTCGTATATGACCCGTAAATTTCACATGTTAAATTTTCGTTATAGTCCTATAATTTAAGGGGTCAATATACGGATATTCCCCACATAAACTAGTTAATGTCGAAACACAAATTCAGTTATTTTCACATATTTTCCTCAAATTTGTCAAACCGGGACTCTAATTGCATTTCCCAGCACAAACTCAGTTTTTCTTTCGAAATGAAAATTTTAATTAAAAATTTCCGGATTTCATTAAGAAGATTATTGAATTATGATTCAATCAATTTCTGACAACATTACTCAAGCAATTTTAGAGTAAAATGAAGAACTTGAGTAAATAAAATTGTGAGATTTTATTGATATAAACTTAACTTACATCACAATCAATCAACCTATTTATATACATTCTCTACTCTGTACAAAATATCTGTAACAAACTAATTTACAGGCTGTCATGAGCTGGAGTTCGTTACAGAATGACGTGGATATGATGTGGAGGTTTTATCCTGAAAACAGAGCAAGGAGGAAGGTAGTTGAAGATGAGTAAGAGCGTGAGAAGAGTGATGAGCAACATCCCCCCCTCAAGTTGGACTAAGGTGGAGAATCCACAAGTCCTAACTTGGCAGTAAAATAGGCATGCTGTTTCTCTCCAAGAGCTTTTGTAAACACATCAGCAAGTTGCTGAGAAGAAGATATATGAGCAGTCTTGATCAAACCAGAAGATATCTGTTCTCTGATGTAATGACAGTCTTGCCTGATGTGTTTAGTCCTTTCATGAAATACAGGATTTTCAGCAATTGGTTGAGCTGACTTGTTATCACAATGTAAAGTGACAGGTGTTGGTACTTGTATATGCAATTCTTTGAGTAATTCAGTTAGCCAGACTATCTCAATTGCTGTTTGACTCATACTCCTGTACTCAGATTCAGCTGTAAACTTGCTAACAATAGCTTGCTTTTTTGTCTTCCATGATACTAAGGAATTCCCTAAAGCAATGCAGTATCATGTCAATGATCTTCCTGTGAAAACACAGGCTCCCCAATCAGCATCACAGTAACAATTCAGGAGAAAATCTGATTGTGCAGGATAAAAAGTCCCATGTTGAGTGTGCCTTTCAAATATCTGATTAGATGTAGAGCAGCATTGAAATGAGGCTGCCTTGGCTCATGCAGATATTGGCTCAACTGTTGGACACCATAACTGATATCAGGTCTAGTCAAATTGAGATAGAGTAGCCTGCCAATTAGCCTCCTATACAGCTCAGGCTTCTCCATAATAGGTCCCTCATCAACTGACAATTTTAAACCAGTTGGGAGAGGAAATTTTGCTGGCTTGGCTGCTGTCATACCATAATCTTTTAGTATATCAACAATATACTTTCTCTGATTCAGCAAAATACCAGCATTTGATCTAGATACCTCTATTCCAAGGAAATACCTCAAATATCCCAGATCCTTGATAGTAAAGGCCTTATGCAATTGATCTTTGATGTCTTGTATCTCAGTGGCATTATTCCCAGTGATTAATAAATCATCTACATAGACAACAATTGCAACAAATGAGCCATTTGATCTTGTCTTGGTGAACAAAGAGTAATCAGAATTGGCCTTGAGATATCCCTGTTTTATTAGGAATTTGGACAGTTCAAAATTCCACTGTCTTGATGCCTGCTTAAGTCCATAAAGAGACCTTTTCAGAAGGCATACATCATCTGGTTTACCTTTCTTATATCCCTCAGGTTTTCTCATAAACACCTCTTCATCCAAAAACCCATGGAGAAAGGCATTATTGATGTCAAGTTGATGAAGTGGCCAGTCTTTGGCAGCAGCAATGGCAATAATGCACCTAACTGTTGTGAATTTAGCAACATGACTGAAAGTGTGCTTATAATCTTTGCCCTCAATCTGACTATAGCCCTTAGCCACAAGTCTGGCTTTATATCTCTCAACTGACCCATCAGGATTAAATTTGATCTTATACACCCATTTTGCCCGTATTGCCTTCTTTCCAGGTGGCAGTGATGTTAACTCTCATGTCTTATTTTCTTCTAAAGCTGCTATTTCTTTGTCCATGGCCTGCTGCCAATGAGGATCATCTTTGGCTTGTGAAAAGGTGGATGGCTCATATAGCTGTAAGACATTGTGACAGGAAGCTTGATAATTTGATGAGAACCCCTGGAAATTAATGTGGGCAGTGATAGCAGAATGAGCACATGGTCCAGATATATTTGCAATGGATTGTGGTATACCTCTGCAATCAAAATCTTTCAATCTGGAACTCTGAAGGCTTTCTCTAGAAGACCTTCTAGGATTGGCAATCTCAGTAGCAACTGTATTATTATTCACATTATTATTATTGTTTGTATTGATGTTATTATTGATATTATTATTTGGTTGAGGATCTTCTGTAGGATTATTATTATTAACTGGAATAGCAGTAGTTGAATCCAGAACAACCTCATCCTGAAAAAAAATATTCTGATCAGGAAAAACTTTATCAGAAATAGTAGAAGTAGGAAATGTAGGAGAGAATGGAAATAGATGTTCCCTAAAAACCACATCCCTACTGTAGATCACCTTCTGATTTGCTAGATTATATAACCTGTAGCCTTTCTTCCCCATAGGATATCCCAGAAAAATGCATCTAAGAGCCCTATCCTCAAACTTATCCCCATCATGCTTTGCAGCATAGCACAAACACCCTACCACCCTTAGGTGTGTATACTCAGGTGATTAGCCAATCCATTCCTAATATCACCTCAAACCCTTCTAACGGAAATTCAAGGAGGTTGACCGGAAAATCTATCTCTTTAATGGTGACCGGCACGTCTTTGTATAAGGTGGAGCATAAAATAGACTCCCCCGAAGGTAGGGTGACATTATCATTGGTTGTTTCCCCTTTCCCCAAACCTAAGGTCGCTACATGATCTTTTGACACGAAAGAATGGGTTGCCCCCGAATCAAATAGTACGAAAGAGGCTATAGAGTTAACAAGAAAATTACCGGAAACAACATGGGCATCCTCTTCCGCCTCCTTCTTGTCCATGGCAAATAGCTTCCCGCTAGACTTTGCCCCTCCTTGCACCGTACTTGACGATTGCGCGGGCCTAGTCCCCGAAGCTTGGCTTCCTCCATAAGTTGGGGCCCTTGAGTGTGTCCCTTGAAGTGGCTTCCCCGGTTGTTGCCTCCTTGGTAGTTGGAGTTGGCACCCTTGTTGTTCCATGGTCCGGTGTTTCGATTGTTAGTTCCACTTTGTTGGGGTGCTTGGTAGGAGTTTGCTTGCTCTACCCTCCGGCTTGTACAATCCACCCTCTTATGCCCCACTCCTCCACAATTATAGCACCTTATAGGTACTCCTTCACTATGAGCTCTTCCTCCGTTTGACCTTCCGACTCTCCCATACAATGTTGTTAGGATCGAGATTCTACTTTGGATCGATGGGGAAGATAGGATTGAATCGGTAAAATCGGATCGTAGAATCGTAAGATTCTACAAATTAACCAAATATAGTTTTTTATTTGGTAAAAAACATATATTTGAAGATAAAACACACTTACTTATTACAGTTATCCATAAAATATTGAAAATTGATGATTTTAATATCATTGTTTCTACAACTTACACAAAATTTGGGTTCTACGATGTCATAATATAAAAATATATATTAATATTTTTGTTATGGAATCGGATTATGGAATCGTAAGATCGTAGGATCGTAGGATCGTATTATGATCATATCTCTAGAAATTCTCAAATATATAGGATCGTAAGATTCTACCACCATGATAGAATCGTAAGATCCAGGATCGACAAAGCATTTTTAGATCGTAAAATCGTAGAATCGTAGGATCGAATCGAGATTCTGACAACAATGCTCCCATAGCCTCCTCCTCCCATAGCCCCTCTGGAGAAGGCTTTTTGTTGAGTGTAGTTGAGCCTCTTAGCATTATTTCCTCCCTCGCTTTCCGCCTTCCGCTTGTCCGCGGTCTTTTCCTTAGCATCCTTGGTGAGGTTGAGGAGTCTCTCCGCGTTGCCGGCTCTTGCATACACTTCCTTCACATTCACTAGCTCTCCGGGTGGAAGCTTCTCTAGGATCTTGGTGGTCAATTCCGCTTCAAACTTGAGAGCCAAGTGCGAGTAACTAAGGTGGAGGTCCTCAACATAAGTTGCGAGCTCATTGAAACGGACATAGTACTCTTGGACCATCATAGAATCATCCATGGTGAAACGGTCAAACTCCGCCCTTAGCTTGCACCTAACATGTTCCGGGATGTACTCACTCCTTATTTCATTCTTGAAATCGGTCCACGGGATAGAAACCTCTCCCCTCTCCCTATAGAATTCCCTCATAGCCTCCCTTTCCATAAACCACCATCCTCCCGCCGCACCTCCTAGGTAGAAGGCGGCTTGCTCAACCTTGAGGTTATCGGGGCACCCGACAACTTCGAAGACGTTCTCCATTTCTCGGACCCAATCATTGAAAAGGTTTGGCTCCCCTACTCCAAGGTACTTGGTTGGGCGGTGACGAGAGATGGCCGTGCTAATGGCCGAAGATTGGAGGGCCGCATTGTGACACCCTCGGTTTTCGCGGAAAAGTAAACACATATTCTAGAGAAAATTTGCGTGGATATGTTTGTAATAGGTTCCATTTGATGAAAACCTGTAGATTTTAAAAACTTTGAACCTGCTAAAAACTTTATCCTTTCGGAAGGTTTCTCAACATACAAGGTATTAGATCGAAAGGGGATGCGACATAAAAGAAATGCGTGGTGTATAAAACACAAAAGGGGTGAAAGTGTAAAATTTAGTTAATACAATAAAAGAGTAAACAGGGAGACATATGTCCCTATAAATAGTCCAACAAAGTAAGAAAGGTCCAAGGTGATCTAAAACAAGACCAAGGTCGATCTAAGAAGGGTCCCAAGGTAAATCTGCTCGCTAGCTCGTCATGCACCCAATATCTGCCTCACAAACCTGTCATTCGCATTTTATACAAATACGAAAGCCACAGTCAGTGGGGAGTAACTCCGAGTTCTCCCAGCCACGAAATGTCATAATAATATAACATGAAA
>JAGPOY010004741.1:0-11647 GCA_018983105.1 Silene uniflora | reverse complement strand
TTCACTTGAACTAACACCCTAGCATAACCCAGAAATCGCTTATCCTTTGTGTCAATATCAGTTCTCACCGGCTTCCCTACTAATCCAGCAATTTTCATCAAGGCAGGACCCCAGAATTTCAATTGCAAACCATAGAAACGAATCCAGATAGGAACTAAATCCACATCCTCCTTAATTAATTTTGCCTCTGGTGTCCATTCTTTGACAATAAGGGGTTTATTATCAAAGAAATAAGGACCCCCCTGTAGTGCAGTATTCTTCCTAGCCGAATTCTTAAAGCGGACTAAAAAAACCCCATTAGGCTGAAACGCTATCTTATCAACTTCATCACTACCCCAAAGACGACGCACATACCCATCAATAACAGGACAAGGAGGGTTAGCCCCCAAAATGTAACAATACACAGCATTTTTCCAGAAATCCAACTCACCTTGGACATCCTCTGAAGTAAGGCGCAGCTTACCACCACAGGACGAGCTCCCCTTCTCCATGCCCCGACTTCTGTTAACTTCAGTCCATTCTCCTTCTGATTCATCATCTGATTCCGAGCAATCCTCCGCAATCGGGCCCATTTCCTCCGCCATGATAAATGGTTGAACATTCTCAGCAGTATTCTCCGATAGCACCGCGAATTTATTCGATTCCAGTTGATTATCACTCGAGACGACAGTTGAATTAGTCATTTTAGTAGAAGAACTATGATTAAGTAGAGTAAATTTACTAACTTGAATACGTTTATTTAGAGATGTTGTAATTTTAGAGGTTGATTTTTTGTGTTTAGCCATTGCTAGAAACCCAGAATAAACCCTAATCTCACTTTCTCTCTAACTTTCTCTTTCTTCATTTTTTCTATCTCAAAAGTTTATATATATATATATATATATATTATTATAACCACCCAAATATTCTTAGATACACCTTATAGCTTAGCCCAATCCAAACCAAACCGATTTTAACCCGACTGTTGAGAGTACTGGATCGAACCCGAATAGAGATAGAAGTGGGCCTTGCAAGTCTTACCCAAGCAAGCCCACTATGCTCCGAGTAGAAAACTGCACGGCCCAAACCAAGCCCACTAATTCCTGACGTATCGTGCTAGTGAAAATATATATGACTGCTCAAGCACGACCAACAACGCTTCGTGGCGTGGTCTGCAAAGGCTAGGCACGATCTTTTTCTTAAACTTCGGCCCAAGCACAACCCATGGTTATATGGCGTGTCGCGTCATGTGTGGGTCGTGTCAATTTCGCATCGAAATGCTTTGGCATATATATACCCAAAATTTCTTAGATAAACTAGCCCAATTCAAAACGAAATTGGCTTTACTCAACTTGGGCTTTGGTGTAATCCGATAATCGACGTTGAGATTAATGAACAATTCGTAAATTAACCCAGGTTGTCGGGATAGGTCCCACCCCAATTCTCTATACTAAAAAGCCGATTTGTGTCAATCCGTTTTGATTTGATTTAGGTCGTTAATTGATTAAAATGGGTTAAATGACGTCATTTGCATAAATAAGACAAATCTTTAGCAAATGTAATGATATTTGACTCGTTCTAAGAGTAACAAAGCTAACTACTACGGTAAAAAAGAGTAACAAAAACATGACCTATCATGGTGACTACTGACTATGAACCTATGACTACTATAGTAGAAGACCCATTAGCTTGTTTTGTACCCGATAACCAAATTGGCCCATGAAAACGCATTCAATATTAATTACGGATGGTGTTCACTCAAGTACGAGTTTTATTCATTTATGGACCTAAATGATCATAATACCCCTTTTATTTTAATGATTTCATTTTAAACCAAGCCATGTCCCTTGTCAATACAAGTGTACAAAACTGTTAAGTTCTCATTCATGACATACTCATATCCGAATGTTGAGAATTAGACATAGGCATGTACTCTAGATATATTATGAAGAGGCGGTCATCTATACTTGTGAACCCTCTCCAAATTATCTTTCGCTTCAGGCTCCCCAAAGCATTCATAGTCTACAACTTTAAATGGAAAGCTTCCATTTGTGGCCTTAATAGTTTCATTCCCATTCCCTTTACCTTTGGAATTTAATCCACGAATCAAGTCCCGCATAGTTATTGGCGGAGGAAACTCTTTGAGGAGCCAACAGATGTCCATCTCTAAGTTTCGTTTTGCACGATCCTTCTTTTTATCCCAATGTATCTTATGGGCAGATTCTACAATGGACACAAAAACTCATTCTCATGATAAGCTAATAACAGCTACTACACCTACTACATCGCCTACTTCTCCCAATGAAAGGCAATGGTCGATATTACGGCGATAAAACTTCTTTTCGAGACGAGAAGTTGTAGCCTAAACCTTTCGTTTAATTGTCCCATTCTATCTTTCTAATGTCTTGATGATTTGAGAGAAGATACCACTGAAACCCAAAGCGGAATACAGATTTGAATTGACAAAATACTTTGCAGAATTTAGTTCTCATATCAGGTCAAAAGGGCATGCCGGACGTTTTAAACCTTTCTTAGATACACCTTATAGCTTAGCCCAATCCAAACCAAACCAAACCGATCTTATTTGACTTGGGCTTTGGGGTCGATAATCGATACAACTCAAATAAACCGACTGTTGAGAGTACTGGATAGAACCCGAATAGAGATAGAAGTGGGTCGTGCTTGTCTTGCCCAAGCAACCCCACCATGCCCCGAGTAGAAAACCGCAGGGTCCGAACCAGGCCAGCGAATGTGGGCTTCCTGCCGTGTCGTGCTAGTGAAAAGATATATGGCTGCTCAAGCACGCGTTCTACTTTCATTATACTTCCTCCTATTCACTATAATGTTCTCATTTGCATTGGACATAATATTTTAGGAAAAGTAATAAAATAGGAATAAAAGAGTTGTGTGGGATGGTAATAAGAGAGATTTATGGATTATTAGTAGTTAAATAAGGAATTGTGGGCCAAAACATTATGGAAAACCATAAAATAGGAGTAATACTCATCACATATACGCCCACCAATTCTTTATTCTGAAAAGTCGAATTGTGTCTATCCGTTTCTGAAAAACATTTTTTTTTCATTATAGCCGCAAAAGCCATTGGGATTTTTTTCTTCACTAGAAGCAAGCAAGACGAGGTCGCTCTGCTTTATAAATAAGACTCGTTCCTTACTTGTTGACTTACAACTAGTCGATTACATATCATCGACGATATGAGAAATAAGCTAATTTAATTACAACTAGTTTTGGCACCCGTGGAAATCACGGGATCTTTCGTTTTAAATTCTGTCATTGGATTTGGGCATGTGTCGTTTATCGTGGGCTTTATGATCTTGCTGATATCTACATCAACGATGGCTGGTGGGAGGGACGTATTGTTGCCGTCTCCGGTGAAGATGGTTGTTACGAAGTCCTTTTGGATTTGTATAATGAGTCATTTTTTATTGCTCACTATGATATGCGGCCCCATCTTGAATGGGTTGGCAATAGGTGAGTGGGTTTTATGAGCTGAGTAGTCGTCTTATAATGGTGATTCTACTTCGAGATCGTTTTGGTAATCAACGCTTTGTGCTTTAAGTGTAATTACCCATCTCTGGGCAGTTTCATGTAATAGCTAATTATGAATAAATGATTTTGTTATCAAAAACATTTACCAGTAATGAATCAAGTGTTGAATTTTTAGGGTACTGATTTAGATTAGCTGTAAAATTCAAGCAAAGAAAACAGTGGCGCCTATTGAAGCCCTCCGGTAGAGCCGCACATGACAAACTCCGATTGATTGTCCGTTTTTAAGAGGAACTTCGTCGGGAGAAATAGCAATTCCTGATGTATACTCATAGAAGTTATCTGCCAGCTACATATGTAATGGGTTGCTTTAAGTGTTCTGTATTTCTCATAAATAGATTAATTTAGTAATAAGTTCCGAAGAAGATCAAGGTACCACAATTTCATTGTTTGTGCATATTAGAAAAGCACTTAGTGGTTTAAATCTTAGAAGTTTAAATAAATTAACTTGAAACACACCCAAAATATTTGACAAAAGAGTTTAGTAGATATACGAGGCCCGCCTGTTCCAGGCTTGTTCGACCGTGATGGTTTTAACCTGCACAATCTCGTTCGCAAGGTCTTGTTTTGTATCATACATAAGTTACTACACGTACATTATCTGTCTGCGTTTAGGCTATACTAAGTTCGTAATAACTCATGATTCTGAAATGACGTTGTTGATCAAAAAATAGTTCATTAAAGTTAATAGGGGCTCTGATAGAAGAAGCATCGCTGCATCATTTACATTTAAGAGCAATGTTTGCCAACTTCCGTGCTTGTGGCGTAAGGCCTTTTTTTTTTGAGGATCCTTGATCCTTGCAAGCACAAATGGCCAGTTCTGCTCCATGCGCTTATCCAAGGGCTGTTGAAAGATTATTAACCGAAAAAGTTACATGCTAAGGGCAATAGTTGTGTAATTACAACGGATAAATCTAGGGTGTAGTACAAAAGTACTGTAAAATAAAGTGGCTACTGACCTGAACCTGCCTGTTAAAATGTTGAGAGCAGCACTACCGTACACAAACAGCAGGAGTCCCGTCGGCTCTGTTGCAAAAGGGTGTGAAATAGCCGGCATCTACAAGCACCCCCTGAATACGTAATAGAACAAACACAGCTTGAAAAAGGCAAAGAACATACTCCCTCCAAGTCTGCCTATAGTTCCCCTTTCATTATAATACTCCTCACATATAATAGAGAAAGGGGAACTATAGGCAGACTTGGAGGGAGTATTAATTTTCTATGAACATGACAGCAGGGGGATGCTGGTCATAAACAGGAATGAAATTATGCTTCAACATTATGTATATTGCGTAGAGTAAGGACACAATCACAACAAACGGACCTAACTGGAGCCTACCTTCATATTTGAGATAGAGATATGCTCTTGGTTGACATCACGAAACTATAGAAATTAATATGATCGGGTGAAAATATTTGTTTGAGGACATAAGATATGACTATGTAAAGTACATGATACGCCAGTAAGGGAGAATTTTAATACTGAAATAGACGGGGATCAATGGAATATAAACGTAATCTGATTACTGTTACAGGGGGAAGTGAAGTCTGAGTATAAGAGAGCATCACCACTGACCTGACCCTGCATCAATGATTTGTTGACATAAGCATCACATTAACCATCACAATCAGTGTCGCCTTGTCGCTGTCTGCCCCTTTTTAAAATTGAGTCATTGTCGAAGAGTTCGAGGCCATCCTACACCTGCGACAACAAATTATACAGAACATACGTAGGGCCGGTGGCAATCGTATCTGCAGGTATTGGTGGAAATCTAATATTTATGCAAAATTTAAATGACCACGGTCAGTTCTTAGGCGCTGATGTGTTTTAACGGAATTACCAGATTGCGTTATGGCTGTTGTGGGAATAACTTGGCCAGCAGCGGCACAAGGTCCGGATGGTTTCGCAGCTTCACTGTTTCTGCTGCAGGGTCTGCCTCTCTTACGTGGGTTGGTGTCGGCCGTCTCTAACTGTTTGATTTTTCTAAGACGGCCTCTTTTGCGGCCGTTGTCTTCCATTGCAGACCTGGTTGGAGAATTAGAAAACCCAAAATAACATAGTCAACGTCAAATTTCATAATGAAACTGGAAAACGTGTGACAGTAAGGTCTGAACCGGTGTTTACCCGTCTCGCGCGCCAGTTATGAGGACCACAGCAAACACAAATCAAGTACTATGAAAGAGTACAAAATTGATTTTAAGTATGAAGTTGAGGGCTCACATTGTAAACGAATCATATTAAATATAAATAGGTTAAGATTATACAAGAGGAGCACGCGGGAAGAAAACTCACGTGCAGGGTGTAATATGATACGATAAAGGTAAAGATAAATGAATAACATAGTCAACAGGTAGAGACTATGAGCACCCCAATACTATAACCAAACTTAAGTGAACTACAACCCTTCCACATAGCTAATTTCATCAAAGAATACGATTTTACATAATTAATGAAACTTAGCAGTGCCTCACTTTGTGCACAGATTTTGCCTCGAAAGAGTGCTGTTGTACTCAACAGTCCAATAAATTATCACCTACGGTCACTTATTTCCCGAAACGGGCAACAGTTAATAAAACAAAAATAGAACTCAATCAGGTTCCTGCTATAAAGAGTCGTATATCCATATTTGAAACCCTTCAGTTAATCAGCAACACAAATTCTCCTTGAAGACATGACATATCCGTCACAAGGAAAAGACGGATACCATTTTATCTCACAAAGTAACCACTTTTTCTCTCTCTGCAACACTATTTATGTGGTCCCCTTTTTCCACTAACTCATTTTGTATCCATTTTATCTCACAAAATATCCGTCACAAATGGTGACCCGTCACAAGCAAGACTTATTGAATCAGCAAAGACCACCTACTAAAGACGACCATGGCATTGAAAACAGACCTCAAAAACACAGGAACGAATACGGCAAGGAAAAAATCACCAAACGTACATACAGTGAAGTGAGGGTTTGTGCTTAAGTAGCCAAATATAATAGGCATTTCGTAACCGATTTAGGAAGCCCAAGCAAAATTGATAATTGATGCAAATTAATTGATTAATAACTGATTGAAATAAAAACCTGATGAAAATTTGACCAATGGGAAAACCGAAAAGTTGGGAAGCTACATAGAACTTACAGGCAGTACGGCTGCAAGTAAAACCCCCCACAACAACCCATGCCTTACAAAAGCAGATGGGACGCGACCAGCGGCAGCAGAAATGGACGTCGCCGTGGATCATTATAACCGGTTGCAGCAGAGATCCTCCTTACGGAACCGGGTGTCAACATGTTACCAGCAGGCTGACGAAGGTGGGCGCCGGTGGCGGGGATAGCGGTGGAATGAGAAGATGGAACAGTGTCATATGTCGTGGTATAGCATGCGACGGTAGCCAATTAAACAAAAGGGAAAATGAACAAAATGAACGTGTAATAGAAAAATGAAATTGACGTGTACTAACATCTAATTGACGGGTATTAAGTTGGCCCACGAGGCATGACGTGTATTAAATTGTCCCACAAAGCATTTACGCGGCTTTTTCAACGCTTACGTGGATTAATACATGGCATCTAGGTGGCATTTTAGAAGAAGCCTTTTAATATATAGTTATAGATTATAGAAGTATTCGGAGGTAACTAATTTCGTCCCCAACATTAGTTTACATAATTACATTTGACCGTTATTCTTGTTTTAGACGGGTTATTTTGGTCTGAAGTGATAAAACGAGATTTTGTAACCATTTTAAAGTTAAATGTGATCACTATTGAAAAACAAGTTACCATATGTTTTAATATTGGGTGTATCTTTATGGTTGTATTTAACCATAAAATGATCACATATACCCATTTGAGAAAAAATGGTGTAGACACCTCAAAATGTCTACAGGCCTGCGAACACCCGATGATGAGGTCGTTATTTAATTCGAAATGAAACTTACTTGAATTTGATATAAGGTTATTTATGCTCAAAATCGTCCCAAAAAATAGTCATTTTATAGCCCAATCAATTTCGTCAATTTGTTACATTCTTAACCTATTTAATTACGAGAGTAATATTTTATATTATCGGCACCAAACCGTAAATAATATCGAGGAGTTATGCGTTTTAATGGGTCGTACTCAATTCGACACGTAGCTGGATCTAATAAGTAGATATTTAAAGGCAATCCACCTTTTATACGATGGGCTATGCTACATATGTTGAGAATTAGTAGACAAATAAGGCCATAAAATTGTGTCCAACTTGTCAAAAGTATAAAGCCCAAATTGATAAAGGAGCACACAATGCCATGCATAAGAGTACGAAAGACGAGTTTCATATGGAGAAATCATAATAGAAGTTTGCATGAATTAGGGAGTGTAGCAGTACAACAAATTCTATCTTACGGAAATTGATAGAAAGTGATGAGTTTGCATTGGACAATTGTTAGAAAAAGATAAAGAAGGCCAGCTAAAAAAGGGGAATCATGGTGCACGTGAATTACGGATGAGTTTCCATAGGACAATTCTATCTTACGGAAATTCTAGATCTTGTCAAATACTCTCGTCTTAACTAGTATAAATACTCCCCTTTACACCCTTATTCAACACACACAAAATTCACAGAAAAATTATTATTATCATACAACCTCTCATACAAAATATCAATACATCCATCCATCCTATTTTGAGCATAAAGACGTCCTAAAGTCAGTTCGAGTAAGCTAATTGTCGAAACACTACTGTATCCAGGTAGGCCTGAGGGTGTCACATATAATTCCTTACTCTTACTCTTTCTTATCGTAATTTAATTGTTTGTATATAATTTGTATAGACTTGTATAAAACTATTTTAAAAACCTTTTTATTGTTAAATTCCGTCAAATATATAATATTACAAATAAATAGTAGAGGCCGTCAGTTTGATGGGCGGTGCGGGTGCCTAACACCTTCCCTCACCGTACCTTTACCCCCGAATCCGCAATCTTTGGTTTAGGCCGGAGTGACGGATCAGTCCCCATTCCAGGGATCAAAAGGGCTTTTACGTTAAATTATTTTTGTATGTTTTTTATAAACCTACTGGCGACTCCATATTATTTACTAATTTTCGAAAAGGAGATTTTTTCAGGGATCTCACAGTGGCGACTCCGGTGGGGACTTATTAAGAGGGTAAAACTCGAACTCTATTTATAATATTATATATTTGACTTTTTTTAGCTTTATGACAATTTCGTTGTTGATTTAGCATATAAATTTGCGTACGAAAAGAATCTAGCAATGTGATAAAGTCAAAAACAATGAACGTGGGTTTTTGCATGCATGGCTGATTTACGAAACTGTTCATATGCTTATCACTTTTCTCATTGTTGTTTTTCTTGGTTTTTGATTTTGTATATCGGAAGGATATTGTCTTATTGTACTTTATTTTTAATATTATATTATTTGAGACAAAAAAAGACATAGGCTCTCCGTAAGCCAGTATTATGTCATCTTAAGCTACCCTAATTTACCCTCGGTAAAGTACGTTGTATACTTAGAAGGTCCATTCGACATTCTAGGCCTTACACGTATTTTCCACCTCATGACGTCGCGTTTTGGCAACTCGTCTGGTCCATATGACTGGGGGAGCACAAAAGCGAGAGACACCCTCGTGGTGTTTTAATGTCATGAGTACCCACATTCCTACCCATATACCAAACCATAGATTCCCGTAGAACCTTTGTTAGGACATCTCGTGCGTATTGCTTGTTCATGCTTTGACATGTATAATTCCTCATGTGTGACCAATATGGCCATTTAACAACAGATAAAAAAAACGAGGTGATCTATGCAATGCTTCTTGTTGTTGTCTGACTTGATTGCTCATGAAAGACATTTTGTCCGTATAAAATTAGTGTCAATAACCACCACAGCCAACGTGCAACTACATCAGTGAGTTTTCATATAGAATATAGACTTTACATATAAATAATTCACACAAGTTCGTTGTACGCGTTTTTCTCTCAGTGTTTGCATAATACGTCGTCACAGTACTCCTATGTCTGTCCGTCTGTGTCCACCAGTAGCGAATCCAGCATGATGTAAAAAAAAATCAATACCTGGTTCATTCAAGCATTAGTAGGACATGGGTTATAGACTTATAGGTAATTCGACATTTGCCTCATATGGAGTATATACCTTAGGACTCATGTATAGGTAATAACAGCATTTCCTGTCAGTGTTTGCGTATGGTGACGTCCTCTGCATACCCCTAGTCCAGTACATCAGTGGTACCAAGTGCCTGATCATATCAAAAAAAAGAAGGGTTATAGGGAGCTGTACATGTGCATTCACCTAGTTCATTCTAGTCCTGCTTGCCATAAAAGAAGTAAAATCATTTTCTAAAACTAAGAAGTCATGATCCGGGATAGGGAGTAAACGAGACACTAATTTAATAGCCACTTCAGCTTGGGACGAGAGAAAGATACAAGAAGACTAGTTATATACAACAAACCATAGTTGTAACTCTAATACCTCTGAAGGACCCAAAGAAAACCCTTTGACTATGCAAAACAAAGACGAGCAAAGCAAGAAAAAAAAAAAGGCACAGAAAGATATCTCTTATTAAGTTGTTTAAGACACTGAAAGCTGACATTATTCACATTACTACTAGGACCATCCAAGTCCTTTCTAAGTTGGAGATATAAAAAAAAAAAGAGTAAGCAAAAGCATGTCAATAAAACGAGAAAAATCACTCTTATAATCTTATAAATCTGTTCCTGACGTTACCAAACAGCATGTAATCTCAGTCAAAAGTCATTAGTCCCTTAGGACCATCCTAGTCCTCTTTGAGTCCTATAAATTAAAAAAAAACGAGCAACTGTCATTTTTATTAGTAACTTGTTCTACTTTTTACCTTTAACTAGTGGAATAGACTCGAAATACTTTAGGTCGTATCTTCTTAGTGTAGATCAATTGACCTCTTAAAATAAGCCTAAACGAGGGCGTGCATTTGACCACCTTTTCCATCTCTGTGGTGTGACAATTCCTTGATCGCCGTGTCTCTAGCTAGGTGACCTCTAGGTTTTGAGATTTCATCTTTCTATCCGACTCGTCAAAGTTCTCATATTTCAAATGACTACTAGATAAGCATAATCTCAAATACTTTACTTTGTCAAATATTGCCTCCCTTCACCATTTGTGCTATAAAAATAGCTCGACCAAAAATCAAATCCAGTTTGAAGAGACTCAAAAAAAATTCAGAAAAGTCAAAAAAAAGATGTCAACTCAATACAAAATACAAATCGAATGGCAAAAGTCTCAAAAAGTCAAAGTCAAAAATTTTTGATCTCAAATATATACTATTCTAATGTCAGAATTCAAAAGTTAGAGACAAATTATGAATCTCAAGTTCACTGCCAAAATTCTTAAAAAATTCACAAAGAAAAAAAATCCAGCCAAAGTTGCGATCAAATCCTCGGTCAAATTCTCAAAAAATCACAAGGCAAAAAAAAAAATATTCTTAGTAGTCATTTCTTAGACGAATCTAACCCAAGTTACATTATCTCTATACCTTTTGGGACGATCCTTTCATTCATTTAGGTGAGTGAGAGAGGCACACAGATCTCCAGTGTCTTCTAACACCATGGAACCATCTACTCCACTCCATTTTTCACCCTCGTTTAGCATTTAAGAATTCGGTGGATGTACACTACACTTATACGGCCACAAAAGTATTTCGTGTCTATACTATTAGTTTTGGGTAATTAGCTGCGCTTGTTACTATAAAGAAGGCAAAACTCATTTTACAATAAAAATCTCAAGTTCCAAGGTAAAAAAAATTAAGGTAGAATGGCACAATCACGACCCATCCCAGGTCATAAAAAAAATGAGAGGGCAGCAGCTGTAAAAAAAAAAAAGAAACACTTTACATAAAAAGGCAGCGGCTGGCAGTAGAAGAAAAACAGAGAGAAGCGACCCATCGCAGGCCGTGTAAAAAAAAATACAACATAAAAAACCAGCAGCAGTTTAAAAATGAGGAAGCGAACAAAACAGAAAAGAAAACATAACTGAAAACCCACAGCAGGTTATTACTATAATTATCGCTCCCATCTAGGAGCTTTCAAAATGACAAACTTCAAAAAAATGA
>JAGPOY010004740.1:3447-15098 GCA_018983105.1 Silene uniflora | reverse complement strand
GGGAGACGGCGAGGGGGGCGGGGATTAGGTTGTCGTCGTTCAATAGTGCTGATGTGGGGCGTAGGCCTTGAGTTCGGGCAGTCTGAGGGAGGCCATAGGAAAGGACGACAAAGAGGTGATGGTTGTGACGTGCAGTTATGAAAGCTAGGTCCGTGGGGTCGAGGGTGGTGCGGTGGTTCTGAGGGTGGACGTTGCTGGATGGGGATGGTGGTTGTATGCGGAGGTTGGTTGGTGTTTTTTGGAGCGAGTAATTTTTCAGGTTTATTATAATTAGAACAAAATAGTAATTAAGGTCAAATGATAAGGGTATAATGGTCATTCATGTCCTTGATTGAGTAAATCATGTCCATGAATGAGCATCACACTTATCTTTTATTGTATTCCTAAAGTATTGTGCCCAAACTGGGATCATTATAGTTAATAGGAGCCACTATCTTTTTCTTTCTTGGAAGATAATATGGATTTTTATCTTCAACACTAGAAGTGAGTAATTTATTTAGTCAATTTCTTTGATTTAGTTTACCTTCGATTAAGAGCATGTACTATAGAGAGTACATTACCATCCTCTTATTTTTTTCTTTTATCCTCTCATTTGTTGACACATCACTTTCTCAATGACCCACTTCTATTTCCACTATGTTCATCCTCTTCTTATACTCCGTATATTTTTGTCTACAATAGAGAGGATCCTCTTATCCATCCTCTACCCATTTATTTACATTTTAAGTTCCAATAAAAGAAAAAATAAAATTGAAAATAATCAACATGGAAAATTATAAGTGGGTAATTGACACAAGGGCCAAAGTTCCACTTCCTCTACTTTTACAGGAAGTGAAGCTCATCCTTGCAGCAAGAGCTAAGGAGCATGGCTATGATGATTCTAAGGATAGCCAGGAGCAGCCTAACCATGACCTCAATATACCAAGCCATGTCCTAGGATTGTCTAGCAAAGACCAGGCCGGGATAGGCCACGGCCAGGCCATAACAAGCCATAGCCAGGCCACTGCTAGACGCAGCCTACATCTCAGCAACAATGATCAAGCCACATCTGTTTTCAGTCCTATTTATGCAGGCCAACCATACTAGCACCAGTCCAACCAGCAGCAGTCACCCTGGCTAGCTGAATCTCTTTTTAATTAAGTCTTAAACAAACTAAGGAGCCAGGCCAGTCACCATTGCAAATCACCAAGAAAAAATAAGCTGAAGTCAAGTGGCAAAGCAAGACAAATCCGATAAAGTTTCTTTCTATTTATGGCCGAGCAAGAGGAAATCTGCCATAAGAAACCTTTTGGCCTTGTTTTCACTCAACAAAGATAACACCTAATCTCAGGATAAAACCTGGAGCCACTCAAAGACTTTCCACAAGCCAAGCCAAGAATTTCAGAACATGTCACTGTCAACTGCCACTCTTTTGTTTTTACCTCAGCTTTCCCATAATTACCTTTTTATCCGTTGTAAAATATCCATCTTTATTTTGTTTTCATGTAAACAACAATCCTGGCCCTTAGATGAGATTTTCCTAGGGTTTGTTTGTACTGAAACTTCACTAGGAAGGCATATATAAGGTCCCTTCCTCAGTCTATATTCCTCAGACTTGATGAATGATAAAAGCCTTGAGAATTCTTTCAAACTTGAAAATCTTATTTACTTTAATTTGCTGAGTCTTAGTGATAAGTCAGACTTAATATCTTCATGTGCTTGCTTAGAAGGTGATTAAGGATCTGTGGTGTAATTTAGAACAAGGTCTGTGCTTGTTCTTATTTGATTTGTTTTAGATTACATTGTCTGTCTGTAATTGTTTTGCTCTGTGCTTGCTTGAGTAAATTAATTCCAGGCTCCCCAAATTATTGAACCAACCTTCTGTGATTGCTTGAGGGTAAATTTGATAATTATATCCCAAATTTTACATTTAGAAAAAATCACAAAAACAGTCCCATAACACAGTCTCAGAAATACTGACAGTTTCAGTTTATTCGAGTCTGTTGTGTGACTAAAAATACTTAGAGAGCTTGAAAAATCCTGATTTTTGGCACAGTTTTAGTTTGATATCTTAACTGAATTGTCACCAAATTTCATGTTTTGTAGAATTCATTTACTATTTTTACTCGATTTTTAAAGTTCATTGCATTCACTGAAATTCCTGGAAATTGTCAATTTCAGGCTGTTTCAATATTTGGCAAAGTCCTTGATGTTTATGCTGCAAATTAGTATCTAGGAGCCATGTTATAACACAATTTGATTTTGTATTAGTCCCGAGTGAGAGTTAAGTGAAAAGCTAGTTCATTTATCCCAGCCACAACAAACTACAAAAATAACCCAGTGAGTGAGGAAAGACTTGCTGGCATTGAAGCCATAATGGAACAGTTAGTAGGGAATGTTGATGTCTTGGTGAATGCTGTCCACACAGTAATGGAAAGGATCCTAAAACCTTGATCCCAAAAGAAGGAACCCAGACAGGGGTAGAGGTAGAGCAAGGGGCTTTGCCATGGGAGCGGGAAGAGGCCATCACCAATACTACCAAGATGAGGCTTGATTTGAACCAGACAGGAGCAACATGACTCAAGAGGAGGCTCCTGAGCACACTGATAAACATCTCAAGGTAGAAATCCCTGACTTCTCAGGAAGTCTTAACCCACATGACTTATTATAATGGATCAGAGACATTGAAAAGGTCTTTGAATATAAAAGATGTAATGATGTGAAGTCTTTTAAGGTTGTTGTTCTTAAATTAAAGAGTTATGTATCACTTTGGTATGACAACTTGAAACACCAGAGGCTTAGGGAGGGAAAGAAACCCATTAGAAGTTGGTCTAACCTTAAGAAGAAGTTACTGAGTAAGTTTATCACTAAAGACTATACTCAGGACCTTTTCATTAAGTTGTCTAAACTTAGACAAGATGAGAAATATGTAGAAGCTTACTTGAGAGAGTATGAGCAGCTCACTCTTCAGTGTGAAATATCTAAGATACCTGAGCAGAACAGCTAGATTTATTGAGGGGTTGGGTAAGGGGATTGCTAGTAAAGTCAGGATACAACCCTTATGGTCCTATGATGATGTAGTCAACCTATCTTTAAGAGTTGAGAAAATGGAAAAGTCTAACCAACCATACCCAAACCAGCTGACAGGCCCACATATAAACCTTATACTGGTGTGAGGATTTGTGACACATCCAAACCAGGCACTCAAATAGCAGCAGATAAAGGAAAAGCACCCATAAACCCAAAAGCCAACCCACTTATACCCAGGGAAAGGATCAAATGCTTTCAGTGCCAGGGCTATGGTCACTTTAAGAAGGAATGTCCTTCTAATAGAACCCTGACAGCCATGGAAATTGAAGAATGGAAAGGGAAGGGCTCGTGGAGTATGAGGATGATGAAATACTGGTTTTAGAAGAAGTGAAACCCGAAGAACGGTCAAGCCAGGGTCAATTGTTGCTCATCCTGATACAGGACACAAGTTGGTCCTGTGGAGGATTATGCACTCTCAACCAGCTCCTTTGGAAGCTGACCATAGGTCCCTAATCTTCAAAAGTAGGTGTACTGTCTAGGAAAGAGTCTGTAATGTGATCATTGATGGAGGTAGCTATACTAATGGAGCTTCTACCACCATGATCAGCAAGCTAAGCTTACCTACTCAAGACCATCCAAATCTATACAAGCTGAGATGGTTGAACAAAGGCTCTCAGATTAAGGTTGATAAGCAGTGCACTTTATCTTTTTCCATTGGAAAGGTATCAAGGATGAGGTGTTGTATGATGTGGTCCCTTATGGATGCCTGCCATCTATAGTTAAGAAGGTCATGTGAGTTTGATAGGAACATCACTCACCAGGGTAGAGATAATGTTTACAGTTTCAGGCATAGTGGCAAGAGAGTCACCCTGACTCTCTTGCCACCTAATGAAACAAGCTATGGAGGTCCTAACATGCCCGAGGAAGTCAATGGTGTGTTGTTTCTACCTGACGCAGCCATGGTTAGAGAATTAAAGCAAGAATAAATTGTAATAGTTTTACTGTCAAGGGAAATCAACAAAGAGGAGAGCATTGATGTGCCTGCAGAGGTTGAGCCTCTGATACAGAGATACAAGGAGGTTTTTCCAGATGAGTTGCCTAGTGGATTACCACCTCGGAGGGGAATTGAACACCACATAGATCTTGTACCTGGTTTTGTGCTGTGTAACAGACCAGCTTACAGATGTGATCCCACGAAAACTAAGGAACTGCAGCACCAAATTGAGGAGTTAATGACAATGGGCTTTGTGAGGGAATCACTAAGTCCATGTGCAGTGCCTGCTTTGCTGGTACCAAAGAAAGATGGAACTTGGAGGATGTGTACTGATAGCAGGGCTATAAATAACATCACAATCAAGTATAGGTTCCCCATTCCAAGGTTGGATGATATGCTAGATGAACTCGGTGGAGCCAAGATCTTTTCTAAAATAGATCTCAGGCAAGGATATCATCAGGTGAGAAACAGAAAGGGGGATGATTGGAAGACTGCATCCAAGACAAAGCATGGGTTCTATGAATGGCTTGTGATGCCATTTGGTCTGTCAATTGCTCCCAACACATTCATGAGATTGATGACTGAAGTGTTGAGGCCATGCCTTGGAGGGTTTGGTGTAGTTTACTTTGACATACTTATCTACAGCAGCAGTCCAACTTAGCATCTGTCACACCTGGAAGCAGTTTTTAAGATACTCAGGGAACAAAAGCTGTATGGGAAACTTCAGAAGTGTACCTATCTGGGAGAGGAGTATCCGTTGACCAGGAGAAGATCAATGTAATACTACGGATTTCTGACTGTCAGTAGCTCGGCCGAGCTGGGGGTTGGCTCGACCGAGCTGGTCGACTGATAGGGTTAGTTGGGTATTCTGACCTTTTACAGAATGTTCTGTAGAGTGGTAGCTCGAACGAGTCATAGTTGACTCGGTCGAGTTAGGCTAGCTCGCCCTCGAGCGAGCTGGGTAGTTGCTCTGTCGGTCCAGCGGTCTGACGGGTTAATATTTCCGGTTTTGGGTGGTTAGTATATAAGAGAGAGAATTATGTTAATTAGTTTCTTAATCATTTCTAAACACAGTGATGCGTGCTATTTTCATACGATTATTCTACTCTTTTGCACGCATTTCTATGCTAATTTGGGTAGCCTAAGCTACCATATCCCTTGTTTTCGGTTACTTCTTTTGTTCTATGTGTTTTGCAGGTTATATACCAAGAAGGAGGGAAATTGAGCCAAATTCTGCCCCAAGAGCTCAAGTAGAGACTTAGTGAAGCTAGAGATCGGAAACCATTGCTTTGGGATGCGTGAAGTCACCTAGGAGCACTCGTGTGAGCGTGGGAAGACGAAATGGCGAAGTTTGAAGCTGCTGTTGAAGACAAATAATCGATCGACAGGTTGCTATTGTCGATCGACTAAAATAGCTGTCGATCGACTGTTTTGTCAGTCGATCGACTGACACTGTTCACTGCCCGAGATTTTTAGTTAATTATCTCGGCCCATTAGTTTCGTGTTTAATAATTCATTCTTATTATTTAAGAGGACGTAAGAACTCATTATTAGGTTATCTTATTCTTGGCAAGAAACTCTCATACACTGTTTTAGCTATTCTTTTACGGATCTAAGTTTTAATCTTTCAGCAGTTATTATTCGGTAATCAATTTTCCTCGTTCTTCAATTATTGTTCTTAT
This sequence comes from Silene uniflora, assembly GCA_018983105.1. NCBI lineage: Eukaryota > Viridiplantae > Streptophyta > Magnoliopsida > Caryophyllales > Caryophyllaceae > Silene > Silene uniflora. The sequence goes on along the minus strand of JAGPOY010004740.1, from coordinate 9,413 downwards.
TTCCTTTGTTTTTTTATAATTGGTTTTTATCATCGTATGCTAGATTACTATTTTTACATATTCGCCATGTTTACTTTAATTAGTTCAATCAATATTGTTGTTCCCAATTCCATCATGCGTAGCTAATTTTCCTATGCTAGGATTTAGAGGAGCCACGATTAAGTAATTGTCACATGTTAGGGTTATAGATCTAGCCTTCTATTTTGCCTGATTTGTTAATCGTAGTATATAATTGCGGTTTAGTTAGTTAAGTCGACGTAATTAATTGACCAATATGTTAAGCCTTGACCTAGATCGAGAGATTGGAAAAGGTGATAACTTACTACGAACAATAGACCAACCTAATTGGAGCGAAAGCTAAATTAGACCTCTAGGGTGAATGGTGGACCGAAAGGACCAGTTCTATGCTCATCAGACCGTATTAGTGCTAGTACAAGACCCTGCTTAAGACCATTTTAGATCGTGGTGAACCGACAATCCTAGCTATTTCTCCCATATATTTTATTATCATCATTTATTGCTTTTATTTACTTATTGTTCAATTAGTTTAGAATCAAAACAATCAACCCCCAATTTGGTTACCCGACAGACTGACTTTAGCAAATAGATATTCTTTCCTCCCTGTGGATTCGATCCCGACTTCCTTACTACATTAGTTAGGCCAGTTAGGTTTATCTTTGATAGGTGTGCGATTTAGCCTGTCAAATTTTGGCGCCGTTGCCGGGGAGGCAACTATTTTCTATTTGTGTTTAGTTAGTTTGTTTCTTGTCTCAGGGAACCTCAGTTCCTTGAGACCGTTTCTCACTTTCTTCTTGTTAAGTTTCGTTTATGCGCAGGTCAAACAGGTCCGAGCTCCTTACACTGGATTCCGAACCTGAAAAGACTTTTCGGTACAGGCGAAAGTTTAACAAAGAAATTAGTCAAGTAGAAGACTTGAGTATACTTGACAACACTACGACTCGCTCAGAAAGTGATACAGAACACTCAGAAGAAGATACTGTTATTTCTGAGACAGATTCAGAATCAATCATCACCATGCCTACTTTATCGAGCCATAATGAGCCAACTTTGGCTTCTATTCCTAAGGGTTTCAAGCTCCCCTCTACTGCCACCGGGACCTTTGAGTTGAAACCGTCATATGTGAACCTTGTGGAGCGGAATTTGTTCTATGGGAGAACCGGAGAAGATCCGGCCAAGCACATGGAAGCATTTGTCACTTATTGTTGCTCCATCCCCTTGACTGCGGGGGTGACTCAAGATCAAGTGAATCATACCCTATTCCCTTTCTCACTTAGGGATGATGCAGCGGAATGGCTAAGGGAGTTGGCCATGGATCCGGAGGGCATTACTGATTGGAATTCGTTGGCTCTTGCATTCTACAAGAGGTATTTTCCTCCACAAAAGACGAATCATCTTAGAAGTCAAATCACAAGTTTCAAGCAAGGTCCTACCGAGGATCTTAATGAGGCATGGGTTCGTTATAAGCGGTTGATCAGATCAGTTCCCCATCACGGTTTTGAGAAGCGGTACCTTTGCAACACGTTCTACAACGGGTTGTATGATGATCATAGGAACCTGCTTGACTCCTCTGCAAATGGGCGATTTCAGAACAACACCAATGACGATACCGCCTGGAAGATGATAGATGAGATGGCTACCCATACCGCACAATATGGTAACCCAAGAGGAGCTACTAGAGGGAGTGGTTCGGATTCTGCCCTTGCGGCACAGATAGAGGCTTTGACTGCTCAAATTTCCCAAATGCAGACCACTCAGTCCTTGGGAAATAAGCAGACTGTTAACGCCATGACTCAACAGGAAGAAACTTGTTGTAGATGCGGGTTAGAGGGTCATACTGCTAATGATTGTATGAGCACCATGGAGCAAGTGAATGCTTTTCAGTCTTACAAGCAAGGTACACCATTTTCTAACTTTTATAATGAAAGAACCAAAGAGCATCCGTTCCTTCAGTGGTCTAGCCAGAATGTGCAGAATCCACAACCACCGCCGCAGAAAAATACATACCAGATACCTCAGAATCGCGGTAATCAGCCTCCTTCAGAGGGGTTTCAAAGGCAGAACCAAGGCGGACCACAGTTTCAACAACAAATGCCGCCTTTTCAAGCTCCTAATAATGACATGGCTGACATAAAAGCCTTGCTACAACAACAATTTGCATCGTCACAGAAGCAAGATGCTATGATCAGCCAGTTGATGGCCCACACTAAGATTTTTGACAACCAAATTGCTCAACTTTCTAATCAAGGGTCAAGTAGGAAACCGGGTACGTTGTCGTCTAAGTCCGATAAGCCCCATGACACTGCAAATGCAATTCAGACTCGAAGCGGACTTACATATGATGAACCGGAGATGCCCCAGGGATCTGATTATGTGATTATTGAAGATTTGGATGTGGATACGGAGCAAGTTACGAGGCAAACCATTCTAACGCCTCAGAAACAGTCGATCAACAGCCAGAATAATCGATCGACTGAGCATAGTAGTCGATCGACTGCTGAGAAAAATCGATCGACTGAGCATAGTAGTCGATCGACTGCTGAGAAAAATCGATCGACTGATGGCCTTGGTCGATCGATTATTTTGAATGGCGGGGCTGCTGTTAATCAAAACGAGACGCCTTCCGAAGCTGATAAGGCGTCCGGTTCTGATAAAGGGAAGAAGAAAGTTGCTGATCAGCCGATTGTTATCAAGGTTCCTTTTCCAGGACGCTTAAAGAACACAAAGATCGAGCAACAATTCGGTAAATTCATGGAGGTCGTCAAAAATCTTCAGGTAACTGTACCATTTACCGAGTTAATTACCCAGTTACCTTCTTACGCTAAGTTTATGAAAGATATTTTAACACGTAAGAGGAGTTTTACTGACCAGGAGACTATAACTTTTACTGGGGAGTGTAGTGCACTCCTAGAAAGCAAGTCCCCTCCTAAGCTAAAGGACCCGGGTAGTTTTTCGATTCCCTGTACTATTGGCACCCATTTAATAGATAAGGCTTTATGTGACTTGGGGGCGAGTGTGAGCGTGATGCCCTATTCAGTTTGCGAGAAACTGAATATGGGGACCCTTAAAGTAACAAGTGTGACCTTACAGATGGCTGATAGATCGGTGAAGCGACCCCTAGGAGTCTTAGAGGATGTCCCTGTTAGGATATGTAAATTCTTTATACCTGTCGACTTTATTGTTTTGGATATGGCCGAGGATACCCAGATACCCATTATTTTAGGTAGGCCATTCTTACACACTGCAGGGGCTATTATAGATGTCAAACGAGGGCGTTTGACTCTAGAGATAGGGGAAGATAAGGTGACCTTTAATTTAGCCAACACTCTTGCTAGGCCTATGATAGAGGATACTTGTTATGCTATTGATATAGTAGATGACTCTATTTCTGATTTTTGGACGGGTTCCCTGGTTAGGGACCCGCTAGAGGCTTTGATTGCTCTTGATGATTTTGCAGAGAATGTGTTGGTTGACAATGAGATGATGAATACTGCTTTGAGAGGACGGGATTTCACTATTGAGAAGGGTGAGACGGTAAATGCAATAATGGCGATTTCTGACGCTGTTGAGGTAAAGAAACCAGAACTGAAACCCCTTCCTTCCCACCTTAAGTATGTATTTCTTGATGAATCTGAGCTTTATCCTGTTATTGTTAATGCTAATCTTGATGCTAACCAACTTTATGCTTTATTGGTTGTTCTTAAGAGAAATAGGAAAGCTTTAGGCTACAGTTTAGATGATCTTAAAGGTATTAACCCTGACATCTGTATGCATCGCATTGAGTTAGAGGAAGACCATAAACCTTGCCAACAGGGTCAGCGTAAGTTAAATCCTAAGATGCAAGATGTTGTTATGGCAGAAGTGATGAAATTGTTGGATGCAGGTATTATTTATTCTGTCGGCAGCTCAAAGTGGGTAAGTCCAGTTCAGGTAGTACCAAAGAAAGGAGGAACTACAGTGGTAAGAAATGATAAAAATGAATTAATACCCACTAGAGTTGTAACAGGTTGGCGGATGTGTATTGACTATAGACGATTAAATGCCGCCACTAAAAAAGATCACTTCCCTCTTCCCTTTATTGATCAGATGTTCGAAATATTAGCCTCTCATAAATTTTTCTGTTATTTAGATGGATATTCAGGTTTCTTTCAGATTCTCATCCATCCTGATGATCAGGAAAAGACTACTTTTACTTGTCCACATGGTATTTTTGCTTATCGTAGGATGCCTTTTGGCTTATGTAATGCCCCAGCTACCTTTCAAAGGTGTATGATGGGAATATTTTCTGAGTATATAGAGTCAATTATGGAGGTTTTTATGGACGATTTCAGCGTCTATGGTAGTGATTTTGAGAATTGTCTAATTAACCTTGAAAAAGTTTTGCAGCGATGTGTTGAGGTTAATTTAGTGTTGAACTGGGAAAAGTGCCATTTTACGGTCAATGAGGGAGTTGTTCTTGGGCACTTAGTTTCTGATAAGGGCATCCAGGTTGATAAAGCAAAGGTGCAAGTGGTAGAGCAATTGCCTCCTCCCGTAAATGTTAAGGGACTTAGGAGTTTCCTTGGTCACGCCGGCTTTTATCGCCGGTTTATTAAGGATTTTTCTAAAATTGTTAAACCACTTACACAGTTATTGCTTAAGGATGCCCCATTTAATTTTACTGTTGAATGTCTTTCTGCTTTTAACAGGTTGAAGCAAGCTTTGATTACGGCACCAATTATTCAGGCTCCAGATTGGGAGCTACCATTCGAGATAATGTGTGACACTAGCGATTATACAGTTGGTGCCGTACTGGGTCAAAGGAAAGACAAAGCTTTGAGTGCCATTTACTATGCGAGCCGAACTCTGGATGAGGCTCAAGTGAACTATGCCACTACGGAGAAGGAATTGCTGGCTGTGGTGTATGCGTTAGAAAAATTTTGGTCTTATTTATTAGGTTCGAAAGTTACTGTGTTTTCTGACCGCTGAGGTACCTTTTTGCTAAAAAGGAGGCCAAGCCAAGATTGTTGCGGTGGATACTCCTTCTACAGGAGTTTGATCTAGAGATTAAAGATAAGAAGGGCGCTGAAAATTTAGTTGCAGACCATCTTTCGCGGCTACCACTGCAAGAGGGGGAGGATTCTTTACCTATTAATGATTTTTTTCCTGACGACTCTTTGTTAGCTGTTTCTATGACTGATAGTCCTTGGTATGCTGATTATGCTAATTTTATTGTAGGTGCTTTATTACCTCCTGATCTGTCTTATCAGCAAAGGAAGCGATTTTTACATCATGTGAAGCGGTATTTCCGGGATGATCCTTATCTATTTAAGCAGTGCGCTGACCGTCTCTATATGCGATGTATACCGCAATGGGAGACCAAAGCTATCCTGGAAGCATGCCATTCTTCATCGTATGGTGGTCACCACGGTCCATCTAGAACCGTGGTTAAGGTACTTCAGTCAGGTTTTTATTGGCCAACCATGTTTTATGATGCTAAGGTTTTTGTTTCAGGTTGTGACGCGTGTCAGCGGACGGGAAACATCTCAAGGAGGCATGAGATGCCTCAGGTTGGTATTTTAGAGGTCGGGATTTTTGATGTCTGGGGCATTGACTATCAAGGTCCGTTTCCGTCTAGCAAGGGTAACAGGTATATTCTTGTAGCTGTTGATTACGTGTCTAAGTGGGTAGAGGCCGTTGCTTCGGTCCATTGTGATGCAAAAACTGTCATCCAACTTTTCAAGAAGGTAATTTTCCCTCGCTTTGGTGTTCCTAGGGTCATTATTAGTGATGGAGGTATGCACTTTAAAGAGAAACAACTTACTACTTTATTGTCTAAATATGGTGTTGAACATCGTAGGGGTTTGGGGTATCATCCTCAAACTAGTGGACAAGTAGAGGTCTCAAATCGTGAGTTAAAAGAAATTTTAGCTAAAGTTGTTTCTAAATCACGAAAAGATTGGAGTATG
>JAGPOY010004739.1:0-11653 GCA_018983105.1 Silene uniflora | reverse complement strand
GGATTATTTGATTTAGATGAACTGGGTTTATTTGATGAACTGTGATCTGTGGGTGGTCTTTGTTTGGTGTTTGTTTATATTTGACGTGTGTATTTGTGTTATTTTATTTACTCGGTGGATTTATTTGTTTGAGTTTGTTTAAGTTTTTTTTGTTTCGAGTCTAATTATATCTTGCGTTTTTGTTTCTCACCATTTCGAGTCTAATTATATGCGGTTTTTCTATATGTTAAATCACGTTTTTCAATAAAATTTTAGCTCGAATTAATTCTCGTTTTTAAAATGTACACTAGAAATTTTTTTTACATAACATATTTGAGTAATTTTTATTTTATTTAAATGAAAAAAATAACTTAGTTGTAGTATAATAAATAATAATTGTAAAAGTAAGAGAGAAGTTTTGGTGGAGTAGTGAATGTAATAAATGATTGGAAATATTGGAAAGTGGAAAAATGATTGGGTTGGTGACCCAGGTCGTGACCTTCTGCTTGGGAGGGTAAAAGTGGGTCAAGATTAATAAGGTGTGATTAAGAGGAAAAAGTTTGGTGACCCGATTAAGGCGACCTTCTGCTTGGGGATGGTCTAACACACCAACGAAATTGAGCATTTGGAGAAGACTTTTACACTAAACATACATGAAAGTATTTTGGTGACTATTCCATTTAATTTTGCTTCGAAACAGAAAAAAACAAATAAAGAGGGGAAGGGCGCAGTTAGTTTCCTTCCAAATGCAGTTCTAAGATAAACAACCTCAACCTGTGGATTCTGAATGACATATCTGCTTCCTTATCTGTCTTTATTTACATCCCCCAATTTATAATTTATATTTATAATTATTCTGGTTCATATTATTTTGGTTCATTCATTCATATTCATACAGTTGAAATCTGGTGTAAAGTTGGACTCTTTTGATTCTGTAAGCTCATCTTCATCAACCCACTTCATTTCATTCAATTTTGCAAATAACCCAGTTGTTATTTTCATTGATTTGATCTTGATTCTTTCTTCTTTTGTGTTTACAGTGATTAATTATGGAGATCCATAAAGCAATTACTGATTCTGATGATAGAAGATTGAAGACTAAGTACAATAATGCTGTTTATGTCATTCAAAGAGCTCTTGCTCTTTACAAGTATGACATTTTCTGACATCTTTCTTTTGCCATACAATTCTGATTATGCTGATTTAGTTTTCTAGTGTTCGCCGCCGATTTAAAGGGTCATTGATCAATTGCTACTAGATTTGGTTTTATGTGTATTGATGTTGCCATGACATATTGTTATCCCAATTGATGAGTATTGTTCTAGAGATGAGTGTGCCTTAGATTCGTATCGGAGAGGTGATGGTGAAGTCTGCTTAATTTTGCATACCAAAACTAAGTTTGCCCCGACTTGTGATGGATGTTTATGCAAAATTAATGGTAGTTTTGACTGGTTGTGATTGTGTATTCAACATGGTAGGTAATAAAGGCATGATATAAAAGATGAATATAAATAATATAACCGAAACTTTTTGAATCATCAGATATTGTCTATTTGTCTGTTTCTTGTTACTTAGACCTAATCAGGACTCCCTATCTTGCTAGTCAGTTTAAATGTAAGCACTTGAACTTTGTCGATGGTCTGCATTGCTCGTTTTAGTCTAGTCAGTTTAAGCGTAGTCTTTGGATCCATTGGAAATCGAAAACTAAGCTATAAGCTGTACAGAAGTAAATTTTGTAATGATTTTTAAGCTAAAGACGGCAGGAAAATAACTGACTGATTGGCTTTTCTTGCCCATATAAAGAGAAGTATTACTGGAAATATTGCATTATAACCAACTGGTAAAATGTCCAAGAATAAGATACAATATGCATTAAGGAGCCAGAAAGTATGCAAATAGTCTTGGAGATTGTCTTCGAGTCTGATTTGACTAACTGAAGAATCACAATCCATTTTTGTCTAAGTTAGTAACAAGACGGGAATTTTTCTAGGATCAACAGTAGTTTAAAATCTTAAGGGTGTGTTTGGATTGAGAGATTTGGAGGGAAAAGAAAGGGAGGGAGAGTAGAGGATTTTAAATCCCTTGTTTGGATAGAAAATAAGGGTGGAGGGAAATGGAGGAGGGATTTGGAGGGATACATTTTCCCTCCGCGAAGGCAAATCAAAATCTCTCCACAATAGGCAAGATGTGGAGGGAAATTGTATCCAAACACCCATTCCCCCTCCCCTTCCCTTTCCCTCCACTTTTGCTATCCAAACACACCGATAGCAAAAATGAAGGGAAAGGGAGGGGAGGGGGAAGGAGGGAAGAGAAAAGGAGGTGAGGGAAGGGGAGGGCAAATGGAATGTGGGTGTTTGGATACAATTTCTTTCCAAATCTTGCCTCTTGTGGAGAGATTTTGGTTTGCCTTGGAGGAGAGAAAATGAATCCTTCCAAATCTCTCCCCCTCCATTTCCCTTCACCCTCATTTGCTATCCAAACAAGGGATTTTAAATCTCTTACTCTCCCTCCCTTTCTTTTCTCTCCAAATCACCCAATCCAAACACACCCTAACCATTTTAGCAGGACTCTCTAGTTTCTTTCACGGTGAACTAAAACTAATCATGCATTATTGAATACACCAACGAAATGCATTGCTTACTTTAGCTAATTTTTAAACCCGTGAGTTGTTCGTCAATGTTGCCTCATCCGAGTCATCATACTTACTTCAGTCACGAGAGTATTTGACGGAAAAATTATACGCAGTATATTTCTTCTTTAAACTTTGTGCGACAGGCACCAATTAGAAGTACAACAATTTGTTTCTTTAATTGCTTCATGTGGTCTCTTTAATGTCCAGGATTTCCCATTTTGTGTCTGAGTTTACTGACTTTTAGGGGTGCTACATTGCCCACCTTTGGTGATGTGGTAAAAGCATACTTAATCTTGCGAAAATAACAGAGAATAACAAAAGAACAAAGATTCTTATTTAAGTTCCCAATTTTGAAGTTAATTCTTTACCTCTTTTGACGTTTCTTCTGAATTGTTGATTTGCATAGAAGAAAATGAATGTGAAGCAATTGTATGTTCTTGCTACCTTTGTCTTAAAATCATAGTAAATTTGACTTCTTGAACTCTAATTTTGAATTTGTGGGATATAGATTGATTGAGCTAAACTACTTCCGCTATACCAATAGGTTGTTTACACTTTTCAAATTCCCTATTCGGAAAGATAGAGAGTATAAAATAAATATTGCTGTTGAGTGTTGAATAGGTTATCATTTACTTTTGTCTTGAATATTGTTTCATAAATTCTTGAATCGTGAAGGGTTCCAATCAATAAACAATAGCCGTTTATAGAATAGACTTAGGTGATTTTATTAAGAGGTCTTGCCTTTTCAAAATCTGGTCATCTTGACAATGCTGCGTATTTGCATCTATTTCAGTGTTTGTTTCATATCTGTCATGTTCTTCATCATGCTTCTAACTACTATATTACAATTATATTTACCAATTTCTTTTCATGGCAGTATTGAAGAGGTAGCTTTCAGTTTTAATGGCGGGAAGGATTCTACTGTAGGTTCTCCTAAACTAGAAAACTGACACGCTCATTTATTTTGTGTTCTCAATGTTAATAGTGCGTTAATTTCAGGTGTTGTTACATCTACTCAGAGCTGGATACTATCTGCACATGAAGGAGCGAATGCGTTGTGATGAGGAACTGAGCTATAATCAATGCAAATTTCCTATAAGGACTATTTATTTTGAAAGCACTTCTGCATTTCCCGAAATCAATTCATTCACTTATGAAACAGCCACCAAGTAAGAGTGGATTTTTTTTCTCATTAGTCAATTTGTCTGTATGATATTGGTTTACGTCTTTTTCTTCCCAATTTCACTTTCTATTGCTGATACTTCATGTATTTCATGTAATCTTTTTCACTTTTAAAATGAACAGATATAATTTACAATTGGACATCATCCGCCAAGATTTCAAGTCTGGTCTGGAGGGATTACTAAAGACTACTCCTATCAGAGCGATTTTTCTAGGCGTGCGAATAGGCGATCCTACTGCGGTATGTGATAACTGAATATTTTGATTGAAAGCTTTCCATCGTGTGTTTAAATATCAGTTATGTCGCCAATTCTGGACCAATGATCAAGGTTTGAAGGTTATTGTGACCGGATTATGAGGCGGCATCTGCTGCATTTGTAACACAAAGACCAAAATTTAGGGTGTGACAACTGATACCGAGATCAAATTTCAAAACAAATTTCATACCATGCTTTCAGCTTATGACTAGAAAATTAGCAGGAACTGGTGTTTCGTATATAGCTTGTAACAAATCAATGCTTCATTATGATATGTTATGTTGCAGGTTGGACAAGAGCTGTTCTCCCCTAGTTCTCCTGGATGGCCAGCTTTTATGAGAGTGAATCCCATCTTGGACTGGTCATACAGGTCTGTCTAGTTAGAGATTGTATAAGATAAACTTCTGATTACATATACAGTTTCCACTACCCCATTTATCTGAAATCTTTGCTTTCTGATCATTGTTTGACTGTTGACAGAGATGTTTGGGCTTTTCTATTGAATTCAAAGGTTCCATACTGCAGTCTCTATGATCAAGGGTAATATTCTACGAAGTATTATTTCAATATAAACCATTTTTGTATCCGGGAAGCAGAGAGTCATATTAACGCTTTTCCTCTTTGGACAGTTATACTTCCATTGGAAGTGTATATGATACAGTACCAAATGAGTTGCTGTGCGATAATAATCCCCCAGGTGATAAAGTGGAATATAGGCCAGCATACATGCTTTCAGATGGACGATCCGAGAGAGCAGGGAGGGTGAAGAAATCTGCTCAGAGACTAGCCAATAATGTATCTCAGAGCAATGGCGTAAGCAACACGGAATCTCAACAAAATTGTATCCCAACAGCTTCAGTTATTGGTGTTGGGGATGAGATCCTGTGAGTCTTTTGTTACTTAGTCTAACTGTTAGTATTAAGGCTGTTGCTCTTTTCTCTTTTTGATTTGACCTGATCCATGTTGTGATTTAGTTACCTGTGCAGTGTTTTATTTGTTCAGCTTTTATTGTCGAATGATCATTCCATAAATCTTCTATTTCACATGTGTGCGCTGTATTAGGTCTTATGGGATAATTATGTGTTGATTTAGAACCAATTTGTGAAAGAACTTGTGTCAAGCATGATTTCCTGTTCCACGTAGTGAAGTATGAGAATATGCTGTGTAACTGGGATATTTTTGTAATTTGTTAATGTGGTTTCTTTTTACCTTTTTGCTTATAATTCTGAGGGATGAAGTGTATGGTGGTACCTCTTTACGAAGTATATTTATAAAGTGCACAGCCGCCTTAGTCAATTAAGTCGCAATCCATTTTTGCCTCACTTTGATTTGGTTAACTGTAAGGACAGCTCGCCGGAGGTTTTAACATTTCTGCTAAATAGAGATTCGATGACCAAAGCAGCAAAGTAGAACAGGGGTTTTATGCCTCAATGATTCAGTGATTGCATTCTGTGTGGCGTAGTGCCTGCTAATCATGGAGCTATTTGTAAACAATTAGTCTTGCTTCAGACGGGCCTTTTTGGTGTGAAATAATAAGACGGGATTTTGTAACCATTTTACAGTTAAATGTGACCACTATTGAAAAACAAGTTACCATAAGCTGTAACACTGCCTATACCGTTATGGTTACATTTAACTATAAAATGGTCACATATGCCCGTCTGAAAAATAAGACGAAAAGTGTTGAAACAAGAATTTGTGATATGTAAATGATGTTCAACCATATTTAATATCCAAGTTTATTGTTTAGCTTTGCCATGATCATTTAATTTTCTGACGACATTAACATGTTTGATAGAGCAGGTTCGGCACAGTTGAAGATCTTGTGGGACCATCCTTGTGCAAAAAACTCCACTCTATTGGTTGGACAGTAACTCAATTCAATGTCCTCCGCAGTGATGTAAGTATGCTCCTTTAAACTACTAAAAAAAAAAAAAAAGGAACAAAAAGTCCAAGTTGCATATGTGCATGCGAATTGATGGATAATTCTCATTCTTGTCTGATTGTTTGATTTTGGTAAACAATAAATGCGTTCATAATTGTAATTACTTGTATTGTACAGCTTTTTTGTTACATATTTTGCCAATTAGTCAGTGCATGGATTTGTTTCTGTTTAATCTACATCCTCACTAATTGTTACTTTCTTAATTTCAATAAATGCAGATAGATTCTGTTGCTGAAAGCGTTGAACGGCAAAAATCAACTAATGAAATGGTAAACATATACATACTAGTGTTGGCCGATATACTGATAGCAAAGACATGAGATCATATATTAGAACGATGTATTTCTGGAGTGACTCTTCTAATTTAGGCTCACAAAATCTGAATTTTCCTTACAGGTATTCATCTATGGTGGGATTGGTCCATTGCATTCAGATGCTACTCTTGCCGGTATCGCAAAAGCTTTTGGTGTCCGTCTGGTGAGTGGAATTACTTTCCAAGGAAACTTTTGGCTTTTCTGATGGAGGAATACACATCAATGTTTCTCCATTTGTTTTTTATTAGGCTCCTGATGAAGAATTTGAAGAGTATCTTACAAATATGGTTGGCTATTGCACTGGGGATCGAAATGAGGTTGATTTTCTATTACATTCCTTTGTCTGATTTCTGCGTATCATACATGGCTTAAAACTTTGTTGAAATTTAGAGAGCACCGAACCTTGTTTGATTCAGTACCTTTGCTAGATTAAACAAGAGAAACATCAAGTCCTTATGCAAAAAAAAGGAATTTGTCATTGTTTTCATTACTAATTTTTAAATTATTCTCTCTGACTGTTTATGTATATACTAAAAAAGCACAGAGCTAAAACTTCACTCATGTTGAGCTTGTGACAAGGAATTGTGAAGTTGACTGGAATGAGTAGTATTGAGTATTCATCCCATTGATTGAAATGAGTAGTATTGTGTATTCAAGCATTTTAAGTGATGAAACTTCAGAACTTCAGGTTTTGCTGTCCTTTTATCGAGTCCTGTTTGTTCTGTCCTCTTATTGAGTCCTGTTTGTTCTTTAAGTGTTTCTTATGTAATGTTTTATATTCTTCGGTTGCTTGCTTCAGCATACTGGTTTTGAGAATTCGAGAGATTGTCAGTGGAATAATATAACAAATAATAGACATGGTGCTCAACATATACATTCTGCCACATTAGACGGTCCTCATTGTGGTGCAACCAGTCCTAAAATATAATTATAAGAACAAGGGCTACCAAAAGATTATTATTTTGGGCCATTTGTAACTCGTAAATGATGTCAAGATGTGCTGATTAAAAATCGTTAGATGTAGATTTTTAACGACAGAAGTTTATGAATCATGCTCCTAGGTATGACGTGAAGTTGTTTTTAAGCTCAAAGTGTTTTTTTGTGCACAGACGTTCGTGAATTGTCTTGAACAGAATATCAAGGCTTCTTGCACTCATCAATCTTACAAAATCAAACCCTATGTTGCATAGTATATTAAAGTATACCTATACCAGCCTGTTCTATACTGTTTGGCATCGTGTCAACTGCTCTCACTTATTTTTGCAGATGGCTCAACTGCCAGAAGGCATCACGGAACTGCTGCATCATGAAAAACTTCCAGTGCCGTCGGTATGTTGAGAACTGAACATTCTTGTATCATTTTTTTTAAACAGTGAACAACCATCATTCATTAGTCTTGATTTGTCTAACCTACAATCTCACTTTGTTTGTGTGATCTAATTCACGCATGACATCATCTTTAGGGCTTCCATACTGTTTGACTGTTTGTTACAATCTCTAAGAAGGAATCCAACTATTGACGGATGACTGAACATAAATTTTGTTGTCGTTGATTTCCAATCATTTTTTATATCTATAGCTTTACCATTTCAAATAAGGAAAAGATGCACTATTATCAGCTGTTGGCTTAGCATTACAATTTTCATTCTGGAGCACTGGCCTCCTAATGTTTTCAATACAAGGGCAAGGTTATGCTCATCTGACATCCCTAACCTCATCTTAGTGGGGAATATATGTAAAAGCCTGACTGACCCGACCATGGTTAAATGTCGCGGAATCGTTCTCTATTCGGTGTCGCGGAATCGGCCTTTATTCGGTCGCCTGACCTTTGATCTATATTGACCCTACCCGTGTTCTGATGTGACCTGTATTGACCAGACCTAAGCCCAACCCTTCTAACACATTTGACTGGATTAGATGGGAGCCTTTGAGTTATTGCGATAATGTTGTTTGTTCACGGTTGTTAATGGCTTTTAGTTCGCTTTGGGACTTAGAAGTGAACTATAATAGTTTCTCTGGAATGGTACAACAATTCACTGTTGAGTGCTGCTTTACACTGACATGTTAAAGATCTGGCAATGTGCAATTGAGCTATTGGACGCCTTGTCGCTGTACACACCCATGCTTTCTCATTTTAGCATGTTCTCAGTGGAACTATATAACATCATCTCATATTTGTTGCATGCTTGTTGGCACGTGTGCTGTTTTTCAACTGCTCATTGATATAGTTAAGTTAAACATGAGTGACCAGTCACCATTCACCTCTTGTAAAGGATAGATTAACAGAGTTATTAAGCTTTCATGTGCAAACTTTAGCTAGCAATCGTGCAGCTTACAATCATAAATGGATTGTTGCGTGTTTGCTCAAGCTTAGTTAATTGATTCAGCAAACTCCTTTCCTGCATGAGTTGTCTTTCACTCTTCCAATTGTACTATAGTCATATAATGGAATTTGAAAGATTCAACTATAACCGACATTGCCTGAGATAGTATAATAAAGTTTCTAGCTTTTTCAGGATCTTGTGTTTAATGTGTATATTTTGTAGCAATGGTGGTAGGTCCAAGTGTCCAACAACAATGGTCTTCCGTCTTAAACCCTCCTTCTTTTACAATTCTAATGTTATAGATTTCAAGACTAGTGTGAAGAAGCTTATGACAATTTCTTGTGTAGATGAAGTGTCAGAATGTTGTCATTCTTATGGCAACAAACCTTCCGGAGCTGGACAAAGAATGGGATTGCCTCATTGAGCTAGCAAGTTCTAATGGCCTTCTATTATTGCCAAAACCTTTTTCTTCAAAGTATTTGACGACTTTACTTTCAGATGTATGTATCATTTCCTCTTACTCTTGGTTTAATTTAGTTGCAATCAATGTTGTTAGGATCGGGATCCTACTTTGGATCGATGAGCTCCCTAGGATCGAATCGGTAGGATCAGATCGTAAAATCGTAAGATCCTACAAATTAACTAAAATACGTAATTGTGTTATCAAAATATGTTAAAATGTCGTGATTAAATTTCAAAACACTATTATCTTAGCTTGTACCTACTAATTATTCTCGTTTATAATAGATTTCCATCTTAAAAGTCGTATATAAAATTTTAGTAAATGAAAAAATTGAAACGCTAGTAATGTAGGATCGGGTCGTATAATCGTAGGATCGTAGGACCGGGTTAGATTCTACTTTAAAAAAATTTAACACGAGTTGAATCGTAAGATCCTACAAAATCAAGATCCTACCTAAGATCTGGATCGGTCACTACTTTTTGGATCGTAGAATCGTAAGATCCTACGATCCGGATCGGGAGTTTAACAACAATGGTTGCAATTATCGTATACGTTACTCGGACTTAATTTTGTATCGAGTGCACTGGTTCCATGGTCTTTTGTACAGAAGCTTAACTTTTCATTTGGCAAGAAACACGAATATAAAAAAGGGGAAAAAAAATCTAGTCTGGCACCTAAACGCTTGCCATCCTATGTATTTTCAAAAACCAACCGTGTTTGCTACCAAGACACACCAGTGTGAGATATTTACATCTGAGTTTGTTTAAAACTTAGGTTATGACTTATGGTGAGTGAGGCTATCGTTTGGAATTGGAACATCCCTCCTGTCTGAGAATATAGAATGTTGTATTTTCCCCGTTACTGTGTAGTGTGTAGAGCTAATCAAGTTACGTTTTGTTTTATACTATTAATACAGGTGGAAGTTGCTCAACCCTTATCTGCACTTCGAATCGAGTTCCCAGATTTGAACATTGGTAAGGCTTGCATACTTTTTTTTTGGGAGGAGGGACTAAAATTTTTCTTTAAGGTCATCACCCCATTTTAGGATTCAGGCATTGTTGTTGCTGCTATTGTTGACGTTTCTCGGTTATTTTATTAATTTGAAGGTTGTCACCGGAAATCAAGGCATGGGCAGCTAGTAATCACCCTAAAAGGGAAGGTGTGTGCAAAATGTTTTCGACAAGCATAATACTCCGTATTTGTTAGGCTGTTTAGGAGAAAGGAAAATTTGACATTATCAGGAACATCTGTTAATTTCAGGATGAAGCTAAAATAGAGTTGGCCACGGAAGCTCTATTCAAGAAGTTTAAGCCAGGGGCCTTCTCTGTGGAAAAAAACACTAACTGAATCTACCGAGTTTCTCAAGGTACAGTCGCCCATTGTTTCATCTCATATCCAAAACTGTAATGATTATTGTTCGTCGATTTGGCACCGGATGAAGCAAACTGAGATATAAAACCTACCTCAGAATTTTGAGAGCAAATGACTCTAATCAGGAAATAGAGGGATATTGTAAGAACACAAATTAGGAAGACCAGTTTAGAAGCACTGTATTTGTACACTACTACTGATTCTTTTCAGATGTTTTCAGTTGACTTGCTGTTTCTTTGCTCTTATCTTCTCCTGATACAATAATTGTTGGGTATCAAAGATCATTGATGCTCAAACAAATTTCCATTTTACTATTTCAGTGTCGATCTCTTTTCCATCTATCATATGATTAGAACGATTTGTGGTTTTGAGCTTCTGGAAATGAGAAATTTAATGTTGTAAGATTACCTTTCAAGTTTCAACGCAAAAACTCAAATAAGATCATTGTATGGCGTATGACTACCCCATTCCTACTGTATACCTTTTCTAATGACATCAATGACATGAAGGTTGCACCATACAATGATCTTAAGCCTAGATCTACGGACTTTAGTAATCTTAAATTCAAATCTAAAAAACTTTCAAGAAAATTGAAACCGTCCTAGAAAACAGAGGGGGTATACCGCATAGCGTCTGTAGTTGTAGAAAAAAAAAAATCAAAGAAATGAAGGATTAACTCGTATAAAAAAAAGTGCATTTTTGTAATATATTTTTTTTTCAATGTTCTCACTTTTCTTTTTTCACATTCTCTCCAAAAAAAGAATCCAATTCTTTTTCACAGGAAATTTTTAGCAAATTCTTCCTCCATTTTTTCTTTAGCAAATTCTTCCTCCATTTTAAAAAGGATTCATAAAGTCACCTGCAACCTAGTGTATAGATACCTCCGTATTAACCATTACACTAAGACATTCATTTATATTTTGAGGCTTATATCGGTATAAGAACTGAGAAGTTATGAAGACTAATTTTGGGATGATGGCACAATTAATCAAAGTGAAACTCAGAAGCAAATCTAGAAAATATACAGTTGAACTTGTTGATCTTAAGCATGTATAAAACCAAAAACTTTTACTCCTGCCAAATTACTGAGCCTCAGAGCAAGATGTCCAATTACGAATTACATTCCTGAAATGTAGATTTCAACTCGACTATAATAGTCGAGTTGAAATAAATCAGTAGCTCAAAC
>JAGPOY010004738.1:0-11654 GCA_018983105.1 Silene uniflora | reverse complement strand
GCAAATGTCTTTATAGCAAATCGAAAATCTAATCGCAAGTACATAGCACATTACAATTTACATGGTGTAACTCAAAAATGTAGAAGATAATGTTCTTGTCGCATTATTGAGGGGGGAGGGAGGAAGTTAAAAGGGAGAATCGAAATGAATTGGAAAAAGAGAGATGTTAAAATGAGAGGGGTAAAGTGGTAAATTATGTACATGATTAAGTAAATCATGTACATGAAAGAGCAACACCCTAACATATATTCAATGGAATTTTTTCTACTCCTGTGTATTTATTGGTTGATGTTGATTCTTGGTCAACTCAACATTTTTCTATTTTTGTAAAAGATGAACACTGAATCAGGTAATCAAATTTCCAATTTTATTGAATTTATGTAAATAAAATTTGGATTATTTTTTATTTTACATGATTGTTTGATGAAATTACAGTGGTTGAGTTTTTGAGTGAAATTCCACTGATTCAGAGATTACCCAGTTCATCTGTAAGAGAGATTGCTGAATTGGTCAAAGTTAAGCATTATGGTAAGTGTTACTGTAACATATTTTGAATACGTAGTTATTGCGTGGGACGGTCTCATAGTGGTCTCATACTATGAGACGGTTCCTTTTTTAATAAGTCATACAGAGTGTGTTTTGTATCGATTCAGTGTAATGATTTAATTTGGTTTGTGATGCTGGTTGTTTTGGTGGCGGATGATATTGTTTTGTGAATTACAGTAATTTTGATTAAGTAGTTATTGGGTGAGACGGTCTCATAGTAGGAGACGGTTCCATTTTGAACAAGTAGAGTATGTTTTGTGTATTCACTGTAATGATTGAATTTGGTCTGTTATGCTGGTTGTTGACTTCTTGTGGTAGTAGGTCATATTGTTTTGTGAATTAAAAAGTTCATGGCTTGACTCCCATGAGATGAATTTTACTATGTTGCTGCAATTCACGCGAACGGATTTGATCTGATGAATTTGAATTGAAATAGAAAATGGACTAATGATCTGAGGCACCCAAAATGAAACGCGTAAATAGATGATTGGGTGAAGTGAGTGAATATTAACCAAAACCTCAAGATAAGAATAATGAAACCCTCATATTGGTATGATTGGCACTGTAGTTTTGGTTGCCCTTTTCATGGAGTGTATTATTGAATGTGGTGCTTGGAAATGCTTCATTTGTTTAATTTACGTTTGCTTTACCATGCCGCCTTCAATTTTTTTCACGCCTTGTACGGGTATATGAAGTTATGAATTTATGATTAGAGTTCATTATGTGTCAATGCCAATTTAAAGGAGTAGAGTATGTTCATTTTTGGATATAAGGCACCAAAATGGGGGATTTGACCATTATATTTTGAAACCACTGTAGATGAGGGAAAGTTTGTTATCCATGAAGAAGAAGGCGAAGGAGTTTACTTTATCTTGGAAGGGGAGGTAAACTGTTCTTGTCTGATCATATTTTGTCTCTCTTGTTATCCGCATCCTCGGAATTTTGCTTAACATCCTTACATACTTTTTAGGCTGAAGTTCTATGGTATTCAGTGGAAGCCATTCATTTTGACCCTGTGTTGAAACGCTACGACTATTTTGGCCGTGGTGAGTGTTACATCTCTCAGTTATCTCCAATAGTAGTAGAAAGAATAATACAAGGGGCTAGGAGGAAGCCTATGTGGTTATCAATGTTCCATGAACTTTTGACATGATATGTAGTAGCACGGGTCTCCTTTGTAGTGATTATCT
This sequence comes from Silene uniflora, assembly GCA_018983105.1. Lineage (NCBI taxonomy): Eukaryota > Viridiplantae > Streptophyta > Magnoliopsida > Caryophyllales > Caryophyllaceae > Silene > Silene uniflora. The sequence goes on along the minus strand of JAGPOY010004738.1, from coordinate 9,918 downwards.
TACCAGTTCTGAATATTTGGTTATAGAGTTGGCTGAGCTGAAGGTACAAGCTATATTTGGGAGACCTCTTAAAGTGGAATATCTTAATTTGCTGTTTTGAAGTAGGCAGTGTTGAAAATTCATGATCTTGTACGACTGGTGTTCACATTTCCGTGTTTGCATCTTTGTCATATCTTTGATACATTCTGAATGTTAATGTAAATGGTTCTGTAGGTGTTACAGCATATGTTGTGGTTGCATCATCTAAGGTACTTTGTTCACCCAAAGACTTCGTTAAAGATGTATTTTTGAATTTGTTATATAGTTGCAGCCAAGTGCTTCATTCAATCAAATTGGAATCTTTTTTTTAGGAGGGATCACTCATGAGAGCTTATGCATCTTGCTCTCCTTTTTTGCATGTGGTCATTCCCTTTGGTGTCTTTTTTGTACAAGAGCAACATTTCCTTGGTCTTCTTTGAATCAATATACGGTATTGTTCCGTCCGTCCTAATCATTTGTTTACCTTTGATTAAAATACCCCTCACAAAAATAAGAAAGGTAAACAAATGACTTTGACAAAGGGAATACATTTTAAACAAAAGATGTATTTTTGAGATTATATACACAGCATCCATGTGAACTACAGCTCATTAAAAATGATAAAGTAGCTTCTCTGTCCGTCATTGAAAAAACTATGGTGTAATCTAAGTTTTCTTATAACCACTATGGAAGAAGCAATTTGGAGACCTTTTGTTTTGAGTAGAAGTCAGGCTGTCGAAAACTCTAGTAACCACAGATAATCATTGGCATGCGCGTGTTTTGAAAAACTAGTTTCCAGTTTGACTGATTGCTCCGATGTTCTGCAAATCTTTATCACTCTCAAATGTACTTGGAGGAAAAGGGTGCTTCACCCTTGAAGCTATGCTTATTCTACACTGTTTGTGACAGCTGACCTGCTTGATCCTGGCTTCACAACATTGCAGTCTGCTTCAACCAAAGTCTATTTGGGATGCACTTGAAAGGCAAGAGAATGCACCTGTGGAAAGCATACTACAGTTGGATCCAATCAAAGTATGTCGACCATTGAGTGATTAACTATAAGGCTTCTTGCTCTGACTTCTGTCGTACCTTTCTGTTGGCTCAATCTGCATTTTTTAATGCTTCTTCAAAGATGTGCAAGTTGGTCCAACCATTGTTTTTCATCTTATCTTTTGGTGTAGAAACTTGCCATGGTTCTTATCTGTTGGTGTATGGAGGAGTATATGAAATAGATTTGGAGATTAGTTAGTTTGTTTATTTGGTTGAAGGTTGATTAGTTGAAGTTAGTTGAAGGAATTGGTTTTATTGATTTGTTGTGAAGTTTTTTGGATACATCAAAATGGGTTCATGGAAATGGGAGGGGAGGTCCTCTATTTATAGAGCTCCTCCTCATTTCCTTATATCCTAAGAACACTCTAGAATAGGACATTCTAGAGTAACCTAGACACGGAACTCTCTAGAGTTCCTTACCACATATACACATGTCTAGAAGGTTCTAGGTTGTTCTACATAAACCTAGAACATACGTGACTCTTCTAGATCCTTCTAGACTCTTCTAGTTGTTTCTATATTATTCTAGTACATTCCGGATAAATCTAGAACATTCCGGAAACTTCTAGAATACACTAAAAGTCTCATATTTCAACATTATCTACTTTGATTAACTTACTGATTGAATTTAGGCCAAAATAATTAGTCTTTTATGTGTACAAACAGGCCATTTTGCGTGTTCAATGATGGATTTTTCTATGTTGTACTTTATTGATGACTATTCAATAGGACCAGAATTATTACATCTACTGATTGCGTGTAGGTCAACCTATTTCAAGCCATTACCTTGCCCTACGCTCCGCGGTTTGGGAATGTGTTTGGAGGGCAATTAATTGGCCATGTAAGATTTGTTTCCATGTTAAGCTATATGCATTCATATTTGAGGATTGTCGGTTTTGGAATCTCTGCAAATTGTGAGCAATTGTTTACTTCTTATACAAGTAGGCTCTAGCAGCAGCATCGAGAACTGTTGATTGTTCAAAGACTGTCCATCATCTGCAAGCTTATTTTCTTCTTGTTGGGGATAATAATAGTGAGAAACATTTCTTGAGCCTTTTGCTGCATAAACTAGTTTTGATCCCTGTAAATTGGAGTGACATTTTTATTCATGTTGGCAGTTCCTATTAAATATGAAGTTCATTGCGTTTATGATGGAAAGAGCTTTGCTAGCAGAAGAGTGGAAGCAGTTCAAAAAGGGAAGGTTTTATTTACGTTGCTCGCTTCATTTCAGGTGATTACTTTTGTCCAGTTTCCAACTTATGCATACTCATATTGTTTAAGCATACATAAGTGTTGCTGTCAATCACAGTATGTCAGTTGCTACTGAAATTCTCTCTTAAGATGGTGGTCAAAAGGATGCGCTGTCTGGCCATCGGTTTGATAAGACCCAGTTATGATGCAAAACTTGCTGGATTAAGTTAAATGACTGCTAACTCTATTGTCTTCATATCAGGACTTCCGAATGCTTACACCTAATAGCCTTTTGTTTTTCACATTGATGTTGACACAATTCTTTGGGTTCTAAATAATTAGGACATGAAGGAAAATGGCACACTAATTGTTCTTTTTATTGTGGAGTACCGGTCACTCCATGCGATTATTAACACAATTTTCTTCTTGGGTCATTTGGAGACTAACTCTTTGCAATTGTGAGAACAAGCCCAAGGCTGGATACATGTGTTCCCCCTTGTCCCGGCATTTACGGGAGACATTGGTGTAATTTTGATGATGTTGACATTGATGTAGCTCGTCTTTATTTTTTGAGAGGTTGAGGGTATAGTAAGGCATGCGACAGTGATTGTTTTTTATGCAGAAAGAGGGGAAGGGCTTTGAATACCAGGACGCAGTTATGCCACTGGTTCCAGCTCCAGACATGGTATTCTCTTTCGTGTACAAGTTTTCTTCTGGGCAAGGCCTATTGCCACGGGTGTCACTATTGTGTCGCTGGAAGACGAGGACTGAGATACAACAAAATGCGCCTCATATGGCTTAGTACAATAGCCCAGTGGCAATATGCCTGGCCTGCCCTTATTTTGTGGGCCAAAAATCGATATTGTTGAATCACATTTTGGTTTCTCTTGAATTTCAGTCACTTCCTTTGGAAGAGCTACGTGAGAGGCGAATTATTGATCCCCGACTGCCAAGGTGTTTTTTCTCACTATCAAGTATAAACCCCTCATTAGTTACTTCTCTACCAAACTTTCATTAAGACAACATGTTTGTCTTATGGTGATGACAATCTGAAGTGAACGTATGCGTTCTATTGCCTTTTTTCTTTCTTAAGTGATGTAGGACGGGAGGACGTGACTAAGAAATTCCCTAGTATGATGCTTTTGATTTGGCATGTTGGAGAGAAACAGAGGGGTCCGTTTTCCTTGCCCTTCATTTCCCTCCAGTTTCGTTTATCAGTAAATAAGGAAAATTGTCCCCTCTCTCTTATCTCTTCCCCTCCAAACCCTCCATCCAAACAGATGGTTACTTTAAACTTACAGTGTACGGCTTCCAAGGTTTGCCTTCAATAGTCGAACGTACTTTCAACACTTTTTTCTCTGGTTGAGAAGGGGGATAGAGGGGACATACCTTTTAAACAATCAGTTAAAATTTATTTAGTGAGCTGAGTATGTGTTTGGCTTACATAGTTACTGCATGTTGAGCATTTTTTTCTAAATTTTCTGGTAGCCTGCCACGGGTTCGACTTTCTTTTTAAACATTTTGTTTTAAATATAGGTTAATCTTTCATTTTTTTTTATTTTTCTTTTCTTCTTCTTTTACCTTAAAACCCCGATTCAAACATTAGTGGTTATGTCCTTCTGAGATTCTGGGTCTGCAGCGGCCTTTCGCCTCAAGTAATAAAATGTTGTTGATAAATACTATACACCAAGTTATATAATCTGGTTAGCCTCATCACTATCAGTTATCGAAGATCATCTCCAGTAAAGTACTAATAGGGAAAAGCCTTAAGCTCAATGTTCATATTATTGAACTCGTTTTTTAACCAAGACTCGTATTAATCCCTCACACAATCAAACATGCCATTCAATAATGTCAATATACGTTTACAAAAGACACTTATTTTTTTCCTTAAGATCATCAACCTCGTTTGACACTTGATCATATGTCTTTTCCGAATTAGTGTAATCCCAATTATTTGCCATTATATGCGCACAACCGATGTTAACAGAATGGCATTATGGCAGCATAAATCCAGATTGGTTCTCCGTGACATTCGCGGCTTCACACTTCTCTTTTACTACTTCGTGTCTCTTTTCATAGTATGAGTGTGCCATGTACCTATTCGGCTATTTCATTATGCTGGAATTAATAACCATTTTTCTTATGACGGATCTGTGGGACAGGACTTATCGCAACAAAATGGCGATGACTAAGCATGAATTTTCGCCCATTGAGATACGTTTTTGTTATCCAGACATTGCCACGAAACAGACCAAATCCCTTCCAAGGTTTCCGACTTTCCTCATCATATACAACTGTATCAAATTTTAGAAGTGAACTTTGCTGCACATATTGTCATTAATTGTATTTTTCAGGCTAACATATTGGCTCAGGGCGAAAGGCAAGTTATCAGATGACCAGGCTTTGCATAGGTAATTCTCACCCCGTTTCATTTTATAAGTCGTTTTAGAAAAAAAATTGTTTTATTTGTCGTTTTGCATTTCCTATATTATCCAAACCAAAGTTAAACTCTATGCTTAAAGTAAGACTCTATACAAAAAATAATGTTCCTTTTTCTAATTTTAAGGAGTTATTATATTATATTATACTTCAACTGACATTGTAATATTTCTAAAAAATATTTTTTTCTTAATTCTTATGTAACTCCCTAAAGTCCTAAACGAACTTATAAAACGGAATGGACGGAGCACAAAACAAACTTTTTAAGATGAACTTGTTTTGGTCTTGATTGGAGATCAAACAAGCATCATTTTCATGTGTATTAACTTTCTATATGTGCCTGATTGCATGGATTTTCAGTTCTTGAAATCATTAACTTTCTTATGGTCTCGCATTTGATACGGAGTGTATGTGTAATAATCCCCTTCCTTTGAGTATATCTTTAAAAGTCTACTTGATTTCTGCACAAATCCATGTCAAAAACTCAAAAACTGTGGTGATTGACTATAGTTTTAATTTCTGGGTGTAGAATTGTCAAGTGCATGAGTAACAAGTATTTCCTCCGTCCCAGTCATGCATGGCACTCAATTCTTTATGTATTTTACTTAGGAGTGTCTAAGCGATTTCTTTACATTTCGTATTTAGGCATTTTTTCCCCCTTGTTACATAATTAAAAGGCCTTTGCAAAATTTACTAAAAAGGTAAAAGTGGGAAAGTAAAGGGTATGTAACTTTGTACATTTACCTCATACTTTGAATATTGTGCAAAAAGAAAACGTAACAGATTCACTAAGACAAAGGGATGGTAGATAAGAACTAGTGACCTAGACGTTCTAGCTGTAAAACTAAGTGTTGCTTCTGACGCTTAAGTTTATCCCTAATTTTGCATTTGTTCTGCAGATGTGTTGTGGCTTACGCATCAGATATTTTGTTTCTTGAAGTGAGTAGTAATCCTCACCATCAAAGTGGTCTGAAGATAAAGGTCCTTAGTCTGAATCACGCGTAAGCTCCCACTTTACTGTTATTTTAAGAACTCTCCGTGATTAATAGAACCAAAACTTAATCCAATTTACTAGTGTATTTATGTATATAAAGTTGACTTAATAAGCATATATAGTTTTTGTTGGGTATTTCTTTTTGCAGTGCGCTTTTTACTCAACGTCTAAGTATATCGCAAAAAGTATGACGTTGAATAAAATCCATATTGCAATGAGCAACTACGTCTTTGTTTATTGTAAATTTTGGTTAATAATCCATTTCTTATTTTATTTATTGTCAAATTACGCACATCATTCTGCGCATGTTACCTTAGGTGGGCAACTGTTCAAAACTCGAGTAACCAATGGAAAATCTCGAATATCAAAGTGGAATTATCCCAAACCTTAGGACACTAAAATGGAAAAATGTATGATTTGACCAGAAGAAAGCGATGATTCAAAGAATAATACTCCGTATATCTTATACTTTAACTTGGTCACCCCTTGTCAGGATGTGGTTCCATAGGCCTGTCAAAGCTGATGATTGGTTGTTATTTGTGGTAAGAATGCGTTACTATGGAGTATACACTACTCACTACTGGTGTTTAATTTACCTTGGCTCCGCCACAGTTTACACTTTACAGGCTAATGTGGTTCTTCCATGCAGATTGAGAGTCCATCTTCTTTCGCAGATCGCGGAGTAGTTCTAGGTCAAATGTTCAATCAGAACGGAGAGGTATTCCTTAGTCGTCACCTTATGATAAATCTCTTTCTTTTTTATTTTTCGACTACTTTCAGACGTTTTCATCTCCAGTAGGGCTAAAATCTCAGTTTGTTTGCTTTAGATTGTTATTGAATATACGTGTCATTTGAAAACGTCCTCTTTGTGTTTTTAATACACTGGTAGGGCTATGTACATTCAGCCCCCTTACTCCGCCATAGGCAAAGTCGTTGAGACAATAACTGTTTGTTGTTGATGTTGTATAACATGGGTTTGTTTTGTGGCAGCTTGTGGTAACAGTTCTACAAGAGGGTCTCCTTAGGGTTGTTAGAGAATCTCCTACACCTCTCAATGCTAAATTATGAAGCACATGCATCATTTTATATACCTCTTTACTAGTGACCCGGCATTATCGGAGAAGATTAAAGATCTCGCTGAATGACCCCAGAACGGTGACAATTCCATGCATTCAAAGATTGCTATAGTCATCATTGTTGTCAAAATCTCGATTCGATCCTACGATCCTACGATTTTACGATCTAAAAATGCTTTGTCGATCCTGGATCTTACGATTCTATCCTAGTGGTAGAATCTTACGATCCTATATATTTGAAAATTTCTATTGATATGATCATAATACGGTCCTACGATCTTACGATCCCACGATCCGATTCCATAATAAAAATATTAATATATATTTTTATATTATGACATCGTAAAACCCAAATTTTATGTAAGTTGTAGAAACAATGATATTAAAATCATTAATTTTCAATATTTTATGGATAAATTTAATAAATGTGTTTTTCATCTTCAATTATATGTTTTTACCAAAGAAAAAACTATATTTAGTGAATTTGTAAAATCTTACGATTCTACGATCCGATTTTACCGACTCGATCCTACCTTCCCCATCGATCCAAAGTAGAATCTCGACCCTAACAACATTGATAGTCATCTCTGAAATATATTCTTTTTGCAAGATGTGTCATGATAGAGCTTTACAGTTGCTTCAGCTTCTCATCAAGGTACATTTGGTCTTGGCATCATTTGTAATGTATTATTGAAGCTCGTTGTTGATTGTATAAAACAGTCGGTGTTAAAGTTTCATTCGTCGTTGCCTTGCTGATGTTTGATGTTTGTTGCTTATATTAACGAGGCGTTCTCAATGCGTTAACCTCTTTACTAGGGTAGTCTCATGACTATTGGTGGACAAAAGTCGATGTCACGGTTTTCCATGACGGGGATGTGAGATGGGTGTTGTCATTATATACCATATTAACAATGGTGGTAAAGCCATGGTGCAGAAGGCTAGAGACTAGCCGGGCCAGCCAAAGGCAAAGAAAAAGCCACTCGGGTTAGTCAAGCCCCGGTAAATGGATGTTAAATGAATGGTACTCGAGTCGAAATCCCTACAATCTCATAAAATCTCATCAAATTCCTTTGATGATATAGCAAAAGAAATTCTCTCATTAACAACAGCTAGTCTTGTTTAAGACGGTACTATCCATCTTAAGGGTAAGACGGATCAAACTAGCATCCGATTTTAATTTGGGAAAGTGGTAAATCAACCCCTTTACTTTGCTACTAGGAGTATGTGAGAATAAGCCCCTTAACTTTGCTTTGTAGTGATTTACCCCCTTTACTTTTCTACCAAGTGAAATTAAGCCCCTTCTATCTTTTCCGGCCAAAATCTCACCGGAAAGTCAATATCTCGTCAATATCTCACGATTTATTATGACTCAAATATATACAATAATATAAAAAACATCAAAATACGTATAAAAAAAATCAAAATACGTATAATGGTATAGTGTTGACTAATCTTTACATCAATTTTCATGACAAATGCTCGTCTTTTTCCATTGTTCTTCGTGTGAACCCATCTACCTACCATTTTTCATCATTTCCAACTCTATCCAAATTCTACATTAAAAACCCATCTTTTACCGTCAAACATCAACAACCCATTTTTTATTTGTTTTTCCAATTATTCAAGTCTTAGCTTGTGGCCTCATTGTTGATGTTGCAGTGATAGACCGAATTTTTCCCTAACTTGGATTCTTCTAATGGAGCTAGAGATGGCAATTGTAATTCAAAGCAAGTAATTTGATTCTGGAGTTTTACAAAGAGTAGAAACCTGGTAGATTGGGAGATAGAAGGGCTGGGAGATAGAAGGACTGCAATTTGAAGGAAAACAATTTTATGTTCTTTCTAAAATGTGAAATATTATTAATACTACACATAATATACTGTGGGATACTGTTTTTATACATGAAATGTAATACTGTATAATCATTGTATTTTATGATGAATCACCGACGAGATATTGACTTTTCGGTGAGATTTTGGCCGGAAAAGATAGAAAGGGTTTAATCTCACCTAATAGCAATGTAAAGGGGATAAATCACTACAAATTAAAGTTAAGGGGCTTATTCTCACATAGTAACAAAGTAAAGGGGTTGATTTACCACTTTCCCGGATTTTAATGTTGCTAATATAGTTGCATGGAGAAATTGTGCACCGACAAGTCAACGGCTACTAATTTGAGTTTCTGTTAACACATTTAACGCGTGTTTTAAAAAATAAATTATACTACTCCAGTACTCCTACCTAACAGAACTAAGTTTGGTGTGTTTCAAATTAAATTATACTCTCTCCCATTTACTATAATGTTCCCATTTGTATTGGGCACGGTACTTTAGGAAAAGTATTAAAATATGAGTAAAAGAGTTGTGTGGGGTTTGTGATAAGAGAGAGGATGAATTATTATGAGTTAAATAAGGAATTGTGGGGTTAAAACATTATGGAAAGTAATAAAATAGAAGTAAAAGAATTATGTGGGGTTTGGTGATAGGAGAGAGGGATGAATAAAATAAGAGTAAAAGTTACCAAAAAAGGAAAGGGGAACATTACTTGAATAATCCGTTTTAGGAAAGAGGGAACATTATAGTGAATGGGAGGGAGTATGAAGTATATATTTTTTAAAAATTGAATTTATATAATCGATTGCAAATAGAATGACTATGAAATAAAGTTGGTCAACAAAATGATTAGAATAGAGGGAGCATATAGTAACCATATATACTCCGTAGTACTTTGTACTCAGGGGCGAAGCTAGTATAGTAGCATGGGGTAGCACTTGCTACCCCAAATCCAGAAAATTTGATAAGGAAGATGAAGTTTTGCTACCCCGAAAGACTGTTGAGTTTAAACCTAATAAGAATAATAAAGAGCGCTACCTTAACGTCATTGTATTTGTGGTCTGGTGGTATAGTTATGGCCCAACTCTTGTTCCGCCCGTGTTCGATCCTCCTGTGAAACATTTTAATTTTTTTATTTATTGACACAACTTACCAAGACTTATTTTTGTCTCCTTTTTACCTGGTACTCCTTACTTTCTCCAAATTTCTACTTTCTTTTATTTTCATTCATCGTATTTTTTATATTTGGAAAGTAATTTTTCGTGAAAGTGTTTTATGATAAATTTTAATGTTTTGGTTTTATGAGTAACATTTTT
>JAGPOY010004737.1:0-11654 GCA_018983105.1 Silene uniflora | reverse complement strand
ATTGGTACTAGAATTTTAGTTAATTTTTGTGGAGTTACTTAATTTCTTGGAGATTAATGTTAGTTAATTTTTTTTTTCCTAAAAAAATCACAAATAATTAATTGATTGGTTCATTATCGAACTTATAAAAAGTAGACATGTTTCAGTTCACCATTTTTAATATAAAACAGGTACGATGAGGAAGGGACAAAGAGCAAATTTCATGAGCTCCTAAATGATGCACAAGCCTTGTTCACAACCTTCTACTTCGCAGATTACTTCCCATCAGCTGGTTGGCTTGATAAGTTAACTGGAATATCCGGTAAACTCGAAAAGATCTTCAAGAGATTAGATGCCTTTTATCAGGAAATCATCGATGACCATCTCGACCCTACTAAACGTGAATCACGTCATGAGGACTTCGTTGATGTTCTTCTTCGTCTTCGAGAAGAGAATTCGCTTCCATTTGAGTTCACATGGAACCACATCAAGGCACTCTTAATGGTATTTTTTACATTCTCACATTTTTATTGCAACTCTATATTTACGATCATTGTGCATAATATAGTCGAATGGTACTGGTAATTGTAAATGCAGAATATCTTTGTAGCCGGAACAGACACAAGCGCAATCATGTTAGTATGGGCTATGACAGAGCTAATGAGGAACCCTGAAGCAATGAAAAGAGCCCAAGAAGAGCTAAGAAATGGAACTCAAAACAACGGCTTCACTGTTGACGATGATTTGTCAAATTTTGAATACTTCATGGGAGTGATCAAGGAAACCTTAAGAATGCACCCGGCTGCTCCAATACTAATTGCCCGAGACACAATCCAGAAATGCAAAATCAATGGGTATGACATCCTTCCCAAGACGGTAGTTTTTGTTAACATATGGGCAGTCGCAAGAGATCCAGAATACTGGGAAGATCCGGATAAATTCAAGCCGGAAAGGTTCATAGGATGTCCTATAAATTATAAAGGACAAGATTTCGAGTTCATTCCATTTGGAGCGGGTAGAAGAATATGCCCGGGATTGCATTTGGGTTCGTCTAATGTAATGCTGATATTGGCGAATCTGTTGTACCATTTTAATTGGGAGATGCCTGAGGGTATGAAGAGAGAAGACATTGATACAGAAGCTGCTCCTGGTCTTGCTAAGCATAAGAAGAACCCACTTTGCCTTGTGGCAAAGAAGTTCGTCCCTTAATTCCTGTGAATTAAGCAAAGTTTCATGTTAAAGACTATGAACTTATGCTGTAGTACATTCTCCTCAATAATCGCGAGTTTAAAATGTTTTATTATTAAACCTGTACCAATACTTTCATTCTGCAAAATAATCTCATAAATCAATTGTATAATGCAACTGTCAAACTACTCGTGAGGGATTGACAGCGAGCGATAAGAGAATTCTTCGAATGGAACATGAAACAGCATATCCCTCGACTAATAAAAGACCCTGATGAAGGAAAATGTAAAAAATCAAGCAAAACGAAGGGAGTACTCAGTCTAAGATATTGAAGATTGAAAACATACACTCCGTGAAGTGGAGTGTGTAAAAAAGGTTAAGATCAATATCCTTTCAGATTAGAGTCTTTAGAGATACAGTTCCCGGATGCGAGTCTTTTTTGGCATCATAATAACATTACACAATAAATCAGAAAAACTAAGAAAATTTTACCATCTTCCCTCAAAAACTACTAGTTTCGTTCTCTCAAATGGGAAAATTGATCGTCTCCAGGCAACAGTTTACCTCTGTGCCATAATTCCGACAATCCCCGCACTAATTCGATCAGTTAAATCGAACATAATCATGAAATAATTTCACTTACGAGGCCTCCCTCTGGACCCTTTAGGGCGACCACGCCCTCGTCCGCTACTTTTCGCCTCAGCTGGGGATTTATTGCCTGCCCTACCTCGACCACGGCCTCTACCACCCCCTTTCCCACCTCGTTGCTTTTTCTCCACATGACCATTTGCCTCCTCTTCTTCACTATCATCGCCTCCTTCGTCCTCGCTCTCTTCATCTTCCTCGTCTTCTGACTCTGATGTGTCCTTTGATTTCTTTCTTTTTTTGTCAGGAGATCCCTTTGGAGTTTTCTTGGCTGCAATCACAGGTTCACTGACCTCAGTACCTGCATAAACACCAAACCAGCAAATTATAGCGCCCATGGGCTTGTCTGAGAAAGGAATAATTTTTATCATGTGTATGATGCCAGTGAATTAGTGATCAATTTTCCTCCACTTTCTTCTTAATGGAACTCGATTACTCTTGTCATAGTTAACCCCCATCCCAAGGGAAATGTGATTAGCCATGATGGTCTATGATTCATACCAAAGGATACACTACTGTATTTTCATATGAAAAAAAACTATAACAGGGATAAATGATTTTACCTTCATCGCATGCTTTTCCGTCGTAAACATCAAGCTGTCACATAATGAAAGATGTCAAATATCAAAAAATTACGTGTCGATTGGGAGTTAATAATTTAGTGGTATTTTCCTCTTTTTCATCGAATAGAAAACGCAAATACGAATATTATAAAAGAGCTGGAATGATAGTTTTCGCCTCTGCCATGTCCCTCTACACACTTCTAATAAGCCACTACTCCACATTATTTGAAAATTGGAGAATAATCGCTGTGTCGAAGACATTATAAGGTCACTCTTGGGCCAACGTTTTTTACATTTAGGTAAAACAGATAAATATGGCGCAGATATTAACCTGCTCAAGACGGTCAATAACACCCGTTCGATCAACCACAACCATGGAGTGCCCTAGTCCACAAGCAACACTGCAAATGAAGAATCTGAGGTCATCGTACAGGGGATAGCCAGGGAGAGTATACTCCTGTGTCATAAATACTGGACACTGTATACGTAAAATAATTTAAGAAGATACGTAAATACCAACACTGTTGCTTTCAAGAATATAATTATATTTGTCCTCGAGGACTTAGTTTGAGAAGGCGCAACGCGCAGTGAGGCAATGGGGTCCCAAGGGGCTGAGGCGCAAGAGGCGAGGCAAAGACGCGACCCTTTTGCACACAAGGCGCACTAATTTTTCAGAAGAACATCCATATTTTACACTCAAATTGTGTGAAAATAATCCCTTTTTTGTTTAAAAGAGAGCTAACATATACTTTACTTTAAAAGTGAAAATTAAGGATAAGGGGGAGAAAACAAGGGTAAAATAAAAGAATTTGGAAAATAATATGGAATTGCACACTAATGCGCCTCAGGTGCGCTTCACTAGTTGCGCCTTAGGTGTGCCTCATGCGCATTAGGTGCAACTTTTGTATCCCATGCGCCTCACGATGAGATCTGGCTGGCACCTTGCGCCTCAGGCGCGCTTTTTTAAACTAAGCTTGAGGATCCATGAAACGGCGTATGTATTGCTATTTCTTCTTTCTTAACTCTTGTATAATAAATACAAAAACGAACGTATTTCCGCAACGGAGAGAGTAGTAAAAGCAAGTACAAATTCAACTCCAACCTGATCACATGCATCCCATCAAGGATATCCACCTTCTTTGGAATAGCAGATGATCTATGATTACAAAGAAAAAACGGTTATTGAGGAATCCCATGGGGAGAAGAATATATATTTCTTTTGTTTGATGACATTGAAGCTTACTTTTGGGCATTTGGGCCGTAGCCTAGTTCCCCATTTTGTGCATGGCCCCAACTTATGCATGATGTATCGGCACCAACAAAATGGTGCATGCTGCCAGAATCCATACATCGCAGATTCCAACCACTGCAGAGAAAAAAAATACTAATATATAGATCCATAGGTAACTGTTTGCCCAAAAGAAAGAAACTCCAGGATAGAAAAGAAGTAAAGCATATGCCACCGAACCCAATCCATCACTCACCACATCTAGCAGCAGTTTACATGAAACATACTAAATAATGTTAGTAGACTTCGGGGTGAAATACATGAATAGTTCATGAGCACAAGGACGGAAATAAAAGCTCAAACAAAAAGTAGTCACACCAAAGCTAATGAGTTGGGTTAGACAGTCCCACGATAGGAGGGTTTTAGTAACTTTCAACATGAAATTTCAGAGAGTTGACATCAAAACCATGAATCCATATCACCATGGTTGTGTGGTTCAGAACCAAATCATTGATACTGGAACAGAGTTTGTTTGGGAATTAGGTCGCCAGAGTGCATCTGAATTTTAACTATTTAGTAATATGAGAACTTGGGCCTGTTACCCCAACTGAATTGAACACCAAAAAATGCAACATAGCTCACCGCCTATTACTTAGGGATCATGTTTCTAAGCTTTTAGCCTAAAACCAAATCTGTACCGCAGTCCTCAGATAATAAATCACCCACAAAAATGTAATACAACAATTTAATGATGACAAGCTGCAGATATGCTACCTCAAATCCATTAGAGGCTTTGGATACATCGAATCATCACCTGTACTCTTAATTTTTCCCCACATGTACAATTGCCCACCAGCTGAACAGCAAAAGATCAAAAGAAAGTTGCATAAGCATAAGCCAATCAAGAAAAGCAAATAAAAGGAGATTAATCTAGCTGAACTATTAAACGACAAATTAATTTAAAACAAACATTAAGACTTGGGATAAATTATTTTCGAATTGAACAAGAGGAAAGGACCAACATCCATACCAGCAGTACATGCAGAATTAGCACCACCAGCTGAAACCACAGCGTCAGAAGGTAAAACATTATGCCTAGAAAATACATCAACACGTCTAGGAGAAAACTCATCCTTCTGTTCCCGATGTCCCAATCTAGTACATGGTGGCAAAAATGAGAGCAACATTTATAAGATTTAGACAAAGAACCAAAGCATTAACTCTTCTTTGGATCGAGGATTTGGCATTTGGCTAGCAAGTTTGGTTACAAGCCAAATCAAATCCTTGCAACAAGCAAGACTTGGAAAGGAAAATGTGCTTCTCCTTCCAACAATGTGTATCCAAACAAGGGATAATTTAGAAATGTAAGTCCACAATCCAGCATTCGACCAATTGTTCATGCATTCTTGTATGAGAAAAACAACCACCAAGATAGAATACAGAACACAAACCTTCCATAGCCACCAAAGCCCCAGCTGCAATAAATTCAACAAAAGATGTGAAAAACCATAATATGTTTTATAGAATATAGACAAATTTGCCAGAGTATTTTGGAGGACAGGCAAGGGGCAGGTTTAGAAAACTCACGTGTAAACAAAGCCATTGGAATCCACTGCCACTGCAATATATGATAATGGTAAATAAAAACCACCATAAAGTTAAATCATAAGAAGGACAAAATAGAAATACAGCAAAGTTGCGCCAACCTGTATGATTTGTTCCGCATGCAACTTTGACAATAGTTTCACCAGAAAGGGAAGCTATTGCTTTCGGGCGTGCTTGAGGCTGATAAGCAAGCCTGACAGAACTATCCTTTGTATTGTACTGAAGAAAAAATAATATGATACATCAGAGCTAAGGAAATGCCACACTTTACGGATAAATTGATAAGACAAAAGTGCACCAGCTGTGTGCTTGTATTTATCAGTTATCTCAGACCCTTCTTAGACCTGATTTTATTTGCAAGACAGCCCAAACAAAACCGCCTATTTTCCTTTTTAGGCTATATCCAGCAAATAAATGGCTTTTATTTATCTCAAAAGAGCTTAACATACAGCATGACACAATTAGTTGACTAGCAACAAGTAATCAATAGAGCAAAAGCAGTGCAAGCATAGAAAATATGTGAAAACACTTTAGGATAACAACTATCGGAAGATCATCTAGACCATGGTATTAAGAAAATGATATTGGTACTTAGGCAGCAATGGCAAATCATAATGCGATGACGCATTTAATGTTGTGGTTCATCGCATCTTTTTTGGGTACAGTAATATAAGTTGTAACACTTGTATTAACCATGTAACTGTCGTGTATCAACCAAGTATTGGCCATTATGTAGACTGCTAATGGCAGCCTGTTACATATCAATATGAAAAATACGTAACTGCCACTACAAAGTGTAAAACTCAACAAATACACTGTACCATAGTCTAAATTAAAAAGTTAGTTGTGGACTTATGGCACAATTAGCATACTTGTGAGTTTTTTTAAACAAAAACAAGCACTGATAACGTTGAACTATAATCACTATCCTAAAGGTAGATTAAAGGGTTATATGGATTTTAATCCATGACAGACAGAGACAAGAAGTCCCTTAAATAGCCCGCCTAAATCTATCATGCTATTCAGCATGTGCGTGATGTAGCTTAGATAAATGGAAAAAAGCCTGCAAAAATATGCTGCACCAATACCATTAAGAGCATAAGTTAGTCCGACGATGAAAAGACATCCCATTCTACTATACAACCGCACAAATGTAAAAGAGCAATTAAACCGCCTAAGCATACCTCATTGTCAGTACCATGACCAAGTTGACCATATTGTGGGAGGCCAGCTGATCTACAAAGACACAAGAAAGATGAATTTACTAAGGCTGCCTCAATGATAAGCACATGTGAGCAACTTGTAAAGTGGCTTTTGAACTAGTACTAATAGAATATGACACAAACCACAAAATCGTACAATATAGTAGATCCCGGCACAGAAGATAACCACATAGTAAAGTCCCCACCACAAGCAACTGTAGTGACATCGGATACTTGACATGGAACAGGAGAAGCCTCAACTTCTGCAAAACAGAGAAACACACATAAGAAACGGAGCGCCGGAATTACATGACCAAGATACATGAAACAACATACTCCCTCCCATTCCATGTGAACTTCCTTATTTCCATTTTCGGAAAATTTGGGTCATCTTTCTTATTTCCTTATTTGGAAATTTAGTGTGCTCCAAATCCACATTCACTCCCTTAATACTTGTGCCCAATTGAAAGGGGAACTTCACATGGAATAGGAGGGAGTATTGATTGCAGAAGCACTGCATGAGAATCTGATCAGATAGTGTGTGTGTGTGTGTGTGTGTGTGTGCGCGCGCGCGCTAATCATGTCAAAATCCATGATTCTAACTGAAGAGCACGTCCTACCATTTCTTAAAGAGCCAGATCCCAACTGCCCATGTTTGTTCCAACCAAAGGCAAAGGATTGACCATCGTCGGTCACTACAACTGTATGAGCCCGTCCAGCTGAGGCTATTACTATGTTATACCTGCCAGCAAAAATAATTTTCCTATAAACACAACTTTATCTAAATATACAACAAAGAAGATATTGTTTTATTTATGTTGAGCTCTTTAGAGGTGAAGATTGCAAACAAAAAAATTTCAACTCAATTTTGGATGCAAGGCTGATAAAATTCCAAAACTGATGGAACATTAGGAAACAACTATTGAACAAGATAATATCAACGAGTGAATGGAGTAAAAGTATACTTAGAAAGTTCCGACACAACTGTAGGCCTATCTCGCTGCAGTGTATCCCCATGACCTAATTGCCCCTTCTGCAAATCACACTTATTCCATCAGTAAACACATCTCTTTTAAACCGAAGTTACAAAAAAATCAATCATACTCAGTTGAGATAAGCATGCCTCATTTCGCCCCCATGTATAGCACCGTCCATCCACATCCAATGCCACACAATGGCATGAAACTACACAAGAAAAAGACAAGTTAAACTGTTATTGTGCTTATAAACAAGGCATAAGTTAGCATTCATTTCACTATGTAAAAATTTTCAAATGATCACAGCATAAAACCTATAAACATTAGAAACCATAAAAATTACTCCCTTTGTCCCGATCATTCATTTGCCGGTTTTAATCTTTGAGAGGGGTATTTTATTCAAAGGCAAACACATGATTGGGGCGGAGGGGTATAACACAGACACATTACCATCAGACTCAGCATCAAATGAAAAGTAAGCAACTTTTAGCATCGACAAATCATCCAAGACTTCCACCATACATCATTTCCAAGCACAATCACAACATTTGAATCCAGAAATAAACATATGAATCAAACTTGAGAACATTTGCACAAACTCAGCATATAATAGGCAACCCTTTTGCAATCATTCACAAAATCCATCATACATTTCACTAAACAGCAACAATCCCAATGATTTATCAAAACAGCAATACATCAAATGTGTAAATTCATAAAAGTGATAAAAGGAGCGACTTCAAGTAGCTAAGAAAACCAGAAGGCATACCACAACCAGCAGCGACGTAGCGAATGTCGATACCAACAAGAGGACGAAGCCTAGTAGGAGAGTATAAGTTGCCTTCAGTCCCAGTTTTCTTCCTACCAATAGTATCCCAATTAGTGGACCCACAAAACAACAACTCCCCTCCTTTTTTCCCCTTCTCTTCCTCACATTTCTTCTCTTCCGCCATTTCTTACTGCAAACAAAACAAACCAACATTCATTAAAATACAAATATTTCAAGTTTATAATTGAATTAAAACCCTGTAAAAAAGGGTTTTGTTCAAAAACAAAAACAGATCCAAAACAACAAAAACAAGAGAATACCCAAAAGGGGTTTGAAACTGATTGATCCTTTTTGAGTCGAAAATTTGAATGAAAAAATAGAAAATAGAAAAGAAAAGGGTTTAAATTCAAACCAAAAAAGAATGAAAATAACGGCTATTTACCGTTAAGAGGTGGTGAGAGAGAAGATGGTAGATGTGAAAATGGCGGGAAAAGGGAAAGAATAGAAGGAATCGGCGAATTAGGGTTAGGAGGTAACCCTAGATCAGAGAAAATGAAAATGGAAATGAAGAAGAAGAAATAAGGAGTTGGGTGGGGAAAGTACAGAAGATATAGAATTGAAGATAAAACAATTTTTTGAATTAAAGTATCAATAATCTATAAGTGTGTTTAATAAGGGAGTCTTGTCTTTGAAACAAGGAAATCTTTGGGAGAAAAAGCGGGATTGGTTGTTTGCTCTTTCCCATAGATTTCAAGGACATACCCAACCCAACCTCTCTTTGCTTTCTTTCCTTTTTTTTCTATTGGCTATTCAATATTCATTGTGCTATACTAAATTCAGACAAATTCTTGTATCTTTCGGGAAGACACTGATTATTACTCCCTTTTATGTACAACTTTCCCAGAGTATTAGTGGTTTTTGCTAATAACCTCCTTTTATGTACAACTTTTTACAAATAATCCCCTTATATGTTTGAGGTTTAACACTTTGCACATGGTATCCAAAATTTTAACTTTGTGCATGTGGTATCCTCAAGGTTTATACTTGTGCAGAGCACGACCATGTTTTAACATTGAGTGTAACGATGTTAACTTGTGTTTCTTATGCAAAAATGATTAAAGATAATACCAATTATATCGAGTCAACTTTTCCAAGTCAAATAATTACACTAAGCAAACAATATAACTTCATTTCCTGAACTTTGAACAATTACCCAAAATACTGTTATTTGAAATGTTTACTGTTTAATCTTTTAACTGTTTTTGAAGTGTGAATAAATAATCGGATAATTAATTAATTTGGAGGAAAGTCTTAGTAGATAATTTAACTATGTCAAATATGCAAAAAATTTCTCTTGAACCTTGAACAATCACCCAAAATATTGTTATTTGAAATACCTAAAATTCAACGTTTATTTATCATAACTTCAATATCCCAGGGATAATGTCAGTAATTAGATACCAAAAATGCATAAACCTAATCACAACAACTGTATGACATGCCAAAAAATCCCATGATTTCTCAATAAATATTAAGTCATAAACTTACTACGCTACTCACATTTTACTACTAGACGAAGTTACTGATGGATCACTTCTATTCTTTTGGTGAGTAGCAGCAACAATTGCTTCTTCTGCTTTGCTGTTGGGCCTCCTTGGCAAGATCGTGTATTATGGTCAAGAGTCTTGCAAATGGAACATGTAATGGTGGTGGACCTCTTGCCTTCCTTTTCTTAGTCTCATCCGGTTTTCGTTTTCTTTGTCGGGTAGCTCTTCTTATGTCTCTCTCTTGTATTGGTGGTAAGACCTCCGAAAAATCAAAACTTGGCCATTGTTCTTTATCTGGTAGTGGATGCATATGCTCTACATATGTGAGCTTGTAACATTGACCGAGAAAGAAGCCATGTACATAATACACAGGTTCTTCTTTGTTGTAGTATATAGCTCTACACGCATGCTTACATGGTATTCCAGAAAGTTGTCATTCTCCACAGAGACAAACACCTTTCAGGATGTCCACCGGAAAGGCAGTAGAGCCTTCCTCCACTTCAAATTCCCTACCCCCTGTTTTGATGACCCTACAAAACCTTGAATCTGAACAATTAGCTTCAAGTACATCTTTTGCATATGGTGTTGGATCATTCAACTCGAGACTCTCACCTAACTCCATTCGTTCTGCAAACTTTTCCATAAAATACGTCCTAATCCCTTGAAGTAAAGACATCACGGGTAGTTCTCTTAGATTATTGATTAAGGCGTTGAAAGACTCAATAAAGTTTGAAGTATTGTGTACATACACATGCCACTCCAGGATCAAAAGTGTGTGTAACACTCCCATATACCAAGGCCCCTTACCAGGGACTGCCCTAGCATATAAGGATGCTACCATCTCGGTTGCCCGAGGTAGTGAACATCATAAACCAACAAAAGAGGATAATTTATTAAAAGTAAACCAACAAAAGAGGATAATTTATTAAAAGTAAACCAACGTTAAACGATACATCGTAACTGTCTCAAAACCAAACTGAAAAACAAAAGATACAACTGTCTGATAAACTGAAATTGTAAACTAGGCGGAAGCTATAACTGCAGAACTAGACTCGGCTGTGTCCCCTCCATCCGACTCCATCAACATGACAACCTGCTAAAAGCTGCTCATCATTCCTGATAGATCACAGCAGGTCAAAGACAATAACAAATGGGGTCAGCAACCACAACCAGTCATAAATATAGATGCAACGTAAATATCAACAACAGCGGAAGTCAATCATTCATATACAATCCTTTCAGCCAGATACCCATCGCAACAAGTATCCATCAGTCAGTGACACAGCCTCGTCACCGCAACCACTCATCGCAGCAAGTGAAACCCTAGGTTCATTAATGTGCACATTCTCCTTGTGATGAGAGTCACAAGGAGCGATCAAAGGGCGTGGACCATCTCCCAAGTATGGACTCACTCAGCCGGAATCGTCTTTCAGCCATAACATTCATACAGTACAACCAATACCAGTAATCTCATCATACTCATAAACATATAATCAGCCTTAACAGTACGACATCGCCTTAAAATGTGAAGTACTGAGTAGGAAAACTGTTGTCTTTTATTTATACCTCACAAGTGTACGAGGTTGTCGTGAGCACGTGAGGGTCGAACTCTAGAGACGGGATTATGGATCTTAAGATTGTTGGGGCTGGTGTCCTCTACAGTTAGTGCAATGATTTTATTAAAACTCTCAGAGGAACATAAGGGCATACATTTGTATTATTATCAGTTGATCCACGTTTATCAATAACGGTTGGCTTGCTAGATAAGTTTGACGTTATTGTCATACAGATGGCGGTGATCAACTGGTCCCTAAAGGTCACACCTATAGGACACGTTTGAGAAATGTGACGTATGAGAGTACAGTCATATTTATGCCGAATACGACTAAACGGTTAGTCGGAGTTATTGACTATAAAATTAGTCAATGTGATGTTGAGGTAATTATTTAAT